>JANTQD010000012.1:287292-304510 GCA_032988205.1 Onygenales sp. PD_40 | reverse complement strand
GGGGGGGGGGGGGGGGGGGGGAAGGGAGGGGGAATGCGCGAACAGCTTTTTTTTTTTGTGGGTATCTTGTTATCTGTGGGGGGGGGGGGGGGGGGGGTTTCCTCCACGGAGGATGGATGTATATCTACGGTATACCCGTTTGAATTGCTTTTGGTTTGGGGGAGAATAGTGTTCCCTCTTTTTTTTTTGCTGTTTTATTATTATTTTGGGCAGGTGGATGGATGGATGGATGGAGGGAGGGGATTGAATGAAAGCTATGGATTAGGGCTTAGCTGTCTAAATGTGGAAATATTGTTCTGGTTATCTATCACATCCCCTGAATTTTGAAATAATGTGGGAAACTATGTATGACTTTTCATTAGCTATTCTATTAGCAATGGGAACATTATATGATATATTAACTAACCAATACAATTAGGAACTAGGGTATACATTTTGTGAGGTGGTTATTAGCTTGTATTATACAGGACAATGAATGGTTTATGTTGGAAGAATAAACTACCAGCAGGGGGATTTCCTACATACCTCCGCACCCGGCATTAAACGCTCAGGCCCATATTGGTAGGACTAGGTATTGGGTGGCGATTGGGCACAACCTGATCTCGAGCCAGGGACAAATAGAATGAGCTGGGCCCTGTATCTGACAGAAGGCATGCGAGTATGCTGAAGAATGCTGAGAGGAGGGGTTAGTGCCAGTGGCTACCTACATATACCCCTGAACGCCGTGTAGAGTAAGGACTATGTGAACAGCAAGCTAGTTCGGATAACCCGAAAAACCAGAGAAAGGGATTCACTGTCTAAATAGGATGGAATTGAATGTTTCTTCCGTATGATCTAGGCGTTGACTATCATTCTTCCATAGCCAGATGAGGACAGCGTCGAGGGGCGTGTTCCAAGCGCAGAGGAGAGTCTACTCCGTACACAGAGCAGAAAGACAACGGCCACCAAGACATTATCCACCGAAATTGACAGGAAGACACCATGGTGACGGCAATGCCCAACTCCTTCCAATGAGCTGGCATATAAACTCACAAGTGGTGACAGGACAAGGAGAGCCGCCTTCCCTTTGATAACTAAAATCTGTTCGAGACGCAGATAACCCATTCGACGCCACTCCCACGCATCAAAAACATCCTCGATGGTCTAGTGGTGATGATTTCCGCTTGTCATTCATTGAGAAGCGCGGGAGACCAGGGTTCGATTCCCTGTCGGGGAGTTTCTTTTTAGTTTTTTTATTTTCCCCTGATGTTTTTTTGGGTTGTACGGCAAGAGAACTCTGCCAAAGTCTCCGCCTTGAAACTAAATCAGCATGGGTTGGGAGATTGCGAGTGAATACGGGATTATGTTTATGTTTCCGCCTTGCTGCCTATCCTCTGGCATTTGGCCAAAACCCGCACAGCCCCGTCAGCTTATTTATTAACAGCAATTTGACGGTGGGATAACATCAACTGTTGATGTTGATTGCTGCATGGCTTTCGATGAAACTCCCTCCTGTCTATCTATCATAACAGAACACAAAGGCAGCTATGGACACCAACAAGCTCAAACACGCCCGCGATCAACTCGTCTATTGCCTGGCGATGATCTTTTTCGGGCCAGTATACTACTGCTGCGTATGGATGGTGAAGCGGGGGGAACGGACCGGCCCTGATCGCGCAGCGGGACGGCGCAAGACCGCCATCTGGGGACTGGCAAGGACAGGGCCGAGACGAAGGCTTTCACTGGCGTCTGGCCGGCTGGAGGAAAGTTACCGCCAGGCTTCTAGTGATGATAAAGCTACGAAGCCGGAGAACGAGAACGGGAATAGCAAACGGCAGCGCAGCTTATGGCACCGTAATCCCTCGCGCCAGAAGAGCCAGCCCGAGTCTCCGTTCTTTACCAGACTACCGCCTGAAGTGCGCCTTTTGATATATAGATACGTCCACTCAAGTGGGCGCATGCATGTGGTCACTGCAGCCAGCAAAATGGCAAGCGTTCCCTGCTCCAAAGACGTGGTCGACGGTGTTTCTTATCGTGTCGCTGGATTTTGTGAGTGCGTGGCGCATTCTGTCACTTTTACAACCCATCGCAGGCACTGTGTTGGGTATGAGCTGCCTGCAGCTCCTGTGTCGTTTCATAACCCCAACGCGAGGAGGGGAGCCAAAGATGCTTTAAACTTGTTGCAAGTTTCTCGGAAGGTGTATGTATATCTTTCTGGGTACATTTTGACGGGCGCTAATATTAGAAGCAGATACTCGGAAGCAATCACGGTGCTATATCAAAACCTGACGTTCCACATGCACCCAATATCGTTCCTGGGGTTCTCAATATCCATCCCAGACCATCATCTTAAGTTAATACGCAAGCTCGACCTTGGGGGCCTACCCATCGACTACCTAGATTCCTATACGCACTTAGACTACTTCCCTTCGTTCCGGAAGATACCTCAAACCCCTAACAACCCTCGAGAGAGGGCTAAATTCTACACCTTTGACCACGAAGTCCATCTCTGGACGAATCTCCGTGAGGATTTCTCAGTCTATCACCCCCGCCCGCCCACGACGTGGGAAGTAGCATGCAGACAGATCCTGCCGCGCATGACGGGTCTGACAGAGCTGCGGATATCGCTGGAATGTCCGTTATTCCCCGTCCCCACCGGCTTTAGAATCTCTCGCGCGACCGAGCGATACCTCCTCCAGCCGTTGGTTGAGCTGTCATTACCTAACCTGCGCGTCTTTGCGGTCGAGCTTGGCTGGAAGGAGGGGACGGAGGAGCAGGGGTGGCAACAGTACACAGTATGTAAATCGCTGTTGTGGTTGCCTAATGTGTTGTCGTGGGAAAGGAATGGGGAGTTTCGAGGGACGGGAAAGGGGGGGGGAGAAGCAGGACTGGAACGGTGGGATTCTTATCTGAGGGGGGATGGGGAGGGGGTTGGGGAGATGTGGAAAGACGCGCCATTTACGGTCGCTAGGGAGTCAGGGATGATTTTTTCTCCCGATTGAGGAAATGAATTTTTGATTTGCGGTGAGGTCTTGGAGATGTTAGATGTCATTGTATGGATAGACCACCTCGTCGTATGGTCTTATCTGCCCTCCTGGAAGGGGAGAGGGAGTTTTCATCTCTATTGCTAGGTCTAGGTATTTGGTTGGAAATATCATAATATGGAGGAGATAATGGACCATCAGCTCTTACTTCCCCGCGAATACTAACTACCGAGATGGGAATGGCATGGGAGGCGTTGTGAATGTGTTCCCGCCGTTAATGCGGCACAATATGCCGACTGGGCGCTGCTTCATTGATATTGATACCAAGAGAGGTCGGATATAGATCTTGGCGGGATGCCGTAGCGGGGTTATTTTCTCCTCCGCTGCGAGGTCCGAGGGCAGTTGACTGGCTTTGAGACCTGCCCTCGCCGTTTTTCCGCCCCTGTTGACGTGGTTGTGGTACGGTGCTGGCCAAACAGATCTGCTCCATACTCCTCATCCCAACCCGAATCGGCGGGGAATCAGTCGTACGAGAAGGCATACACTCGCCGCATTCATCCCAATATAAAACACAAACCCATCAACCTGAAGCACAGACAAGCAGCCTGTCCGCCCAAAAGATAACGATAGATAAGCTTATTTGTCCACGGCACAAAAAAGACATCCCCATGACCCCATCCACCGTCTTAGCTTGGCAATCTGTCCCCTCGTAGGCTCTGACAAGAAGTTCCGCAGAGCATGCCAAGCATATTCCGCCCTCAGGCCGCGTAAATCCCTATATAATTTCCACTCCCTATCCTCTGCTAATGCCGTGCAGCGAATACGAACCACAAATGAACGAAGAAAGGGAAACCTGGGGGACTTACCCCATCCATATGTACGTATGCGTGTATCGTCTTTGCTTTTTTATGTGATCTTTTTTGCAAATTGAGATTTCGATACCTCCATTATCATCATACCAGCGGTAAATTACCGACTGGTTGGGTTGCTGCCGTGTTCCCCACGCACAGCATTCGACAAGAATAGAATGCAGAGACGTTGTGTACCGGTAACTAACTACCTGATACTCAGCCCTTTGACATACGTGCATTACTAACAGCTTCAACTGAATGGGCCCGAAGCAGTCGTGCCAGGGGTCTTTCGTCTTCCAGCCTCCGCTGGCGCTGTCTCGGCACGGAACAGAGAGTACGTATGCCGCATACGTAGGTAGTATGTTTGTTGTCTGTTCTTCAAAGAGGGCTGTGCCTGTAACTCAGCAAAATACACTCTCCAGCGAAGAGGAATTGATACCTAGCCAGGCAATGAATCCCAATTTCCTCGCCCAGACAGTGCCCCTGGGATAGATACCGAAAGCACGATCAATCTGAAAATCCCGCGGCAAAACAAAATCAAATAAACGCCAAGACCCCCGCGCCAAGCCCCAGCCCCGATAGTCCATCTGCGCCAAGAATCCCGCCAAGCCAATATCCAATGTTCGCCCATCTTTTCGATCTCGCTGGCTGACCCTGATCGACTGTACATCGAAAACTCGACGTGTACGGGGTATGGTCTGTGATTGTTGGCATCGCTGCTTTTACGCCGGATGATGCCGAGGCCACCATGACGAAGGAGAATACCGCCGCCGGTCTCAGGGGCTCGGCTGCATCAATCAACCAAACATCACGATAGACGTCGCCAGTGGACGTTAAGAGGGAGTAAAACCCCATGTGCACATCAACTCTTTAATACAATTAGCTACGTATGCCATGCTTGCCCCTCAGCAAGGACCTGGCCAGCACAACGATGTTCTCCTGGTCGGCCCCCCAACAATCGAGGTCCGTTGGAAGTAGAAAGTTGGATGGCTTGTAGGAAAGGCATACTAAAAAAACAAGAAAAAAAATCGACACAGGCAGGATTCGAACCTACGCGCCCGAAGGCATGAGATGTCGGGAACCGGCCACGGAATGAACGGCAGCCTCAATTCGAGTCTCACGTATTAACCACTCTACCACTGTGCCGCACTGTGGCGTATTTTGCGCCCTATTGGTGATAACACATAACATAACACGCAACCCTGGTATTAATCCCCTGCTTCTCCCCCTGCCGTGACACATCGAGAGAATCAGTTTCCTAGTATTATCACCACCGATAATTCGTCCCGCTGTAATCATGTAGCCGGAGCCTAAACGCTGCCTATGCAGAGCCCTTTCCCCAGCATCATCAGGATAAGTTAGTTCATTGTGGACGCTTGTCACTCCTTATCAAGGCCCTTATTGCCCAGAAGCCTATATACTTGCTATGGCATGCATTGAAAGAGCAGTACGATCACATCGACTACTCTCTATGGCTATAACTACCCTATTCTGCATAACATAGTTATTACAACACAGCATCGGAATTTCTTATTACTAACTTAGTTAGTTACCCCGGAACTCCCATCTCTTTGTTCGCAGCTATGCATGTAGTACATACAACCATTGCTGGGAGTTGGGCGAATGGGATTTAGCAGAGGAGGATGGGATGATGGATGTAAGTTATTATGTAGTTATATAACAATGCTAGACTTTGATAAAAGAAAGCCCTTTGTTTCGCTGTGCTGTGTACTGCGTTCTTGGCGGACTCCTGGCGCTGGCGGGGAGGGAGCCGCGGTAAATAATGTAGATGGGGTTTAATAAAAGCATAGATTCTATCTCTTTATTCTACTGGTGACTAGTGATAGGAAGGGAAGCGAACAATTTGCATCTCATCTCATCTCATCTCATTATTAGTAATTATTTTATTAAAAAATCTGTCCTGCATCCTCTCCCATTCTTCGCGGTATAATTAGTTACTTCCTTCCTCCTAAGAATGCCTGGAATTCCTCAGAACCCTCATCAATCAATCAATTTTACTAACTCCTATGCAGTATATCTACCCACCTACACTGCCAAGCCCTGATTCCTCATTCCTGCAACGAGCAGAACAAAGGGAAACAGCCTAGGCCTCCTGGACACAACATAACATGCCAAGAGCATGCCAAGGGGTGCGAGGTACGGATACGGAGTAAATAAGATAGGATCGGTGGATAGGAATGTATTGTAATGGTGTAATAGTTTGCTGTGGTGTAGAGTGAGAGTGTTGGCTTTTATTTGTTTGTTTTATTATACGGATATGCCCCTGCTAATGCAGGGGAATAGAGGGTTATTCTGTTGCAATAGGTGTGGGGGGGATGGTGGGGATATTATTATAGATATTCCAGTAGAGATGGGGGAGAAGGGGATGGATAACCAGCCCTGAGAAAAGGAGCAAGTAATAGTATCTAGAGTATGACTGTCTGTTCCCATTTAGAGAATGGGCTACTTAATGTTACTTAATATACCTGGTTATTTTTTTTTAGCTATTCCCCTCTTTCGTTCCGGTTCTATACATAGAGGATCCAGCCTGATATGGATCGATCCCTGGCAAGTACAGAGTACACATACATATGTTATTTTAGTAGGTAGATCAGCCACGATGCATTGTTATAGTGAGTGAGATTAGATAGGTAGGTATGTAGGTGGTTAGGATACAGCAAAGGAATCCACTTCTGTGGTTATAGCCAGAGGACATGAGAGCTATACATGCATCATCTTCAACATAAGCAGAGAGAGAACTTAAATCGAAGGGATGGATATGTTCTATTTCTTCATTTGTTATTGAGAACTCTTTACATACTGTACGTACTCAACTACTGCAGGGAGAAGCAGGTTATGCGTATAAACTACATATATCCTCTGGTATGCAGCGCTGGGGTGAGGACCGTGAGATTGAGGTTCATTAACTAGATCGATAAATAGCCTCGATCGGCTGATCGCCCTTGGCCTTCTTGGCCTACATTCATGACCAGTCGTTAATAATTAACTTGACAATGAGGCGGGGAGCAGCGGCCGGCTAGTTAATCAAGCTAGTTCGTCAATCAGGAGAGAGTTACGTATGTTGATTATATACATAATACCGTTAATGGGCAGGGTACGGAGTTCGGGGAGTTAATAGATAACTGTAGGAGATAGATACGTAGGTAGATATGATATGCATAGGGTGAGTAATGGGGTTAGTAATGGTTTCGGTTCTAGTTGGGCCAGCTGGGTGGGTGGGATATTTCTTTGTTCTGTGTTTGAGTTTTGGGTTTGGGTTTGGGTTTGGTTTTAACTGAGGAGATAGTTGCCTGCGGGAGGCGAGGGAGTGAGTTAGCTATGATAATAGGTAAACTTCCTGCTTCCTTCCAGAAGGGAAAGGAAGGAAGTAAGGGAAGGGAGTCGATATCATAGTTTATCTAGTTATCTAGTTACTCCGTAATGCATGCTAGCTTTTATGAAACCATCTACCGTCTATGGTCTGCTCTTCATACGGAAATGGACCGGCACGGCACGGCACGGCAGCGACGGAGATGGGAATAAGAGTAGGTAAGTAGTTTAAACGTTGACTCGAGTGTGGAAAGGAATGGAATGGAAGGCCAAAATCTACTGCTGCGGTATGTATAGTAGTTGTCTCGCCACGCCACTTTGGTCCGCGCCACTCAGCCATCTATCGATCGCTACGGAGTATCCATATCCATAGGGTGCGATGTACGGAAGCTCAACGGATGGGATCTGTTAACTACGGGAGCGGAGCGAATCTTGCTTCCAAGATTCTTTACGCGGTATACCGTAGACATATGTAACTGATTTGGTTAAAGCGATCGATGACATTTTTGAAAGTTAGTTATTGGTTCACTCTCCATACGTATGTCTATGAATATATGAGGGAATTTTCCTTGCCTTCCCTGCCTTTCCGGAGAAAAAAAGGAAGTAAGAAAAAGTCAAGTCTCCGAACTGCATGGTGCCTGGGTGGGAACAAGGCATGGATAGTTAACTAATTAGTAAGGGAAGCCTGATACCCTCTCTCGAAAAAAAGGAGATGGAAAGAAAAAAGAAAAAAGAAAAAAAAGCTTTTTCTAGATCCCGTCTTTCCCGTCCCGACCGAAGTATCATCGAGATGGACAGGATTTATTATTTTTTACTAGAGAAAGGGAGTGAAAAAGGGAAGACTGGTGCCGAGATGGGTTTGGATATTTTGCATTTGCAAGTTGGGTTTGGGTTTCTTGGTTCTTAGGGCTGGGTGGATGGAAAAAAAAAAGAAGGGAGGGAAGAGTTACGTATGTCTGGCTTGATATCGCGGTACGGAAGGGAAAGGAGGGTTTGAGAAAGGCGACACTCAAGAGGAAGTTGAGCAACGAGTTATTTAGCGGCTGATCGCCAGGCGGGAATAGTCGCCGAGATGGCTCTCGTCATCGTGCATGGCGTGGGATGGAAAGGAATAATAATAATAATACAAGCGATATGACTTGCTGCAGCGGTTAGTTACATCGGGAGCAGGATGAAAACTCTGCGGTCGGCAGCCCGGGAGAGCGACGAGACAAGGCGCCTGGGATGGCATGGCAGACTCAGAGGGCGAAGGGCCAGGATAAATAACATTTGCATCCCGTTCCATCCGACGAACCCACATCCAATTTACCACACAACCCGCGATGTCCTGTCGCTCACCGGCGGGCAGAGGGGAGCTGCGAGTGCCGATGATAATTATCCGCAGATGAGCCGTACTGTCACGTACCGCGCGTGACGGCGCACTTGGCGGGCGACTGGGCGCTGTGACGGTACGCATACGGCGAGGCCCACTGGTCCCTGGGAGTGCTGAAACCGGCCCCCCACTGCCTGGGAGCTGTTGCGACCGTGTTGCGTTCTTTCTTGTTGCATTGATATCAACTACAGCATGACATGACATGAATTATCACGAGAGGAGATGTATGTAGATAGTAGATGTAGACAGCAGAGTAGGATGAATACACACAATACACGGAATACAGCCTGACATCAGCCGCCCGTCATCCGCTTGCTGCCACGCCCCAGTACCGCCCGTACGCAGCGTCTGCAACGTCACGCCGGGTGTTTTTGCAAACACGGCCGCGGCAGGCCAATCAGCAGCGCGCAGCTTGTGCCGCGCACCCCACCGAATCCGTATTTTTGCAGGCTGGCCGGGCAGCACGGAAAAGAGCGCATACGGCGGGCGGTACGGGCCATACGGCGGCTGGGGCTCGGCGGGCAGCTGTGACCGTACGGCGTAATTTGCAGAACCGGCGGCGCCCTTGTTTCCTTCTTATATCTCCCACCTCCCAACTCCCAACCTCTTCTCCTCTTCTTCTTCTTCTCTTGATCCCATCCTCTCTCTTCTCTTCCTTGCTGTGGTCTGCCGTGTGCTGTGACTCTGCTTCGCTTCGCCCTCCCTCTCCCCTCTCCTCTCCTCCGCCTTCTTCGTCCGCCGCTGGTTCACGAGGACCACGCCAGCGCGGCCTCCAGAAGAAGCCCCCGTCGCGCCCGGCCTTTCTCTCCAGCAATTGGATAGAAAGCCGCTCGACCATTCTGTGATTCGAATTGGCCGCTCCAAACCCCCTCTAGACCTCCCTCTGCGCAATCCACCACCGCCATCATGTCCGATCCGACCGCGGCTGGCTCCCAGGGCCAGGCCGTGCCCCCCAACCACCTGGGCACCAGCGTCCCCAGCGGCGGCTTCTCTGAGAAGCCCACCCACCCCCTCGAGAGCGAGAAGAAGGCCCCCGTCCCCGAAGAGGAGGAGGAGGACGAGGACATGGACGCCCTCATCGAGGAGCTCGAGTCCCAGGACGGCCATATCGACATCGAGGACGAGGAGACCACCGAGCCCGGCGGAGCCCGTCCCGTCCCCGAGGAACTGCTCAACACCGACACGCGCCAGGGTCTGACCGACCAGGAGGTTATCGCGCGTCGCAAGAAGTACGGTCTCAACCAGATGAAGGAGGAGAAGGAGAACCTGGTGCTCAAGTTCCTGAGCTACTTCGTTGGTCCTATCCAGTTCGTCATGGAGGTGAGTTTGTGAAAGCTTCTTCTTCTTCCGTGCAGACCCGCCAGATCAAGGTCTTGGGCACGGAAGAAAACTGGTTGGAACCGTTGTAACTGACGCGCACTCTAGGCTGCTGCTATTCTCGCTGCTGGTCTTGAGGACTGGGTCGATTTCGGTGTCATTTGCGGTCTGCTCTTGCTCAACGCCTGTGTTGGTTTCATCCAGGAATTCCAGGCTGGTTCTATCGTCGACGAGTTGAAGAAGACTCTGGCTCTCAAGGCTGTCGTTCTCCGTAACGGCCGTCTGACTGAGATTGAAGCTCCCGAGGTCGTGCCCGGTGATATCCTCCAGATTGAGGAGGGTACCATCATCCCCGCCGACGGCCGCATTGTTACCGAAGACGCTTTCCTCCAGGTTGATCAGTCCGCCATCACCGGTGAGTCGCTCGCCGTCGACAAGCACAAGGGCGACACCTGCTATGCTTCCTCTGCTGTCAAGCGTGGTGAGGCCTTCATGGTCATCACCTCCACTGGTGACAACACCTTCGTCGGTCGCGCCGCCGCCCTCGTCAACGCTGCCTCCTCCGGAACTGGTCATTTCACTGAAGTGCTCAACGGCATTGGTACTGTTCTCTTGATTCTCGTCATCCTGACCCTCTTGGTCGTCTGGGTTTCGTCTTTCTACCGCTCCAACGGCATCGTCACCATCCTCGAGTTCACCCTGGCCATCACCATTATTGGTGTCCCCGTCGGTCTCCCCGCTGTCGTCACCACCACCATGGCTGTCGGTGCTGCTTACCTCGCTAAGAAGAAGGCCATCGTCCAGAAGCTGTCTGCCATTGAGTCCCTTGCTGGTGTCGAGATCCTCTGCTCTGACAAGACCGGTACCTTGACCAAGAACAAGCTCTCCCTGGCTGAGCCCTTCACCGTCGCCGGTGTCGAGCCCGATGACCTCATGTTGACTGCTTGCTTGGCTGCCTCCCGCAAGAAGAAGGGTATTGATGCCATCGACAAGGCTTTCCTCAAGTCCCTCCGCTACTACCCCCGCGCCAAGTCTGTCCTCACCCAGTACAAGGTCCTTGAGTTCCACCCCTTCGACCCCGTCTCCAAGAAGGTCAGCGCCATCGTCGAGTCTCCCCAGGGTGAGCGCATCACCTGCGTCAAGGGTGCTCCTCTCTTCGTCCTCAAGACCGTCGAGGAAGACCACCCCATCCCCGAGGAAGTCGATGCTGCCTACAAGAACAAGGTCGCCGAGTTCGCTACCCGTGGTTTCCGCTCTCTCGGTGTTGCCCGCAAGCGTGGTGAAGGCTCCTGGGAAATCCTTGGTATCATGCCTTGCTCTGATCCCCCCCGCCATGATACCGCCAAGACCATCAACGAGGCCAAGACTCTCGGTTTGTCCATCAAGATGTTGACTGGTGACGCTGTCGGTATCGCCCGTGAAACTTCCCGCCAACTCGGTCTCGGAACCAACGTCTACAACGCTGAGCGCCTCGGTCTCGGTGGCGGTGGTACCATGCCCGGTTCTGAGGTCTACGATTTCGTTGAGGCTGCCGATGGTTTCGCTGAAGTTTTCCCCCAGCACAAGTACAATGTCGTCGAGATCCTGCAGCAGCGTGGCTACCTCGTTGCCATGACTGGTGACGGTGTCAACGATGCCCCCTCGCTCAAGAAGGCTGATACTGGTATTGCTGTCGAGGGTGCCTCTGATGCCGCCCGCTCCGCTGCCGATATTGTCTTCCTTGCCCCCGGTCTCTCTGCCATCATCGACGCCCTCAAGACTTCTCGCCAGATTTTCCACCGTATGTATGCTTATGTCGTCTACCGTATCGCTCTGTCTCTCCACTTGGAAATCTTCCTGGGTCTGTGGATCGCCATCCTCAACACCTCGCTCAACCTCGAACTCGTCGTCTTCATTGCCATCTTCGCTGATATTGCTACCCTGGCTATCGCCTACGACAACGCCCCCTTCTCCAAGACTCCTGTCAAGTGGAACTTGCCCAAGCTGTGGGGTATGTCCGTCCTCCTCGGTATTGTCCTCGCTGTTGGTACCTGGATTACCCTCACTACTATGCTTGCTGGCGGTGAGAACGGTGGTATTGTTCAGAACTTTGGTGTCCGCGACGAGGTCCTCTTCCTCCAGATCTCCCTCACTGAGAACTGGCTTATCTTCATCACCCGTGCCAACGGTCCTTTCTGGTCCTCCATCCCCTCGTGGCAGCTGGCTGGCGCCATCTTGGTTGTCGATATCGTCGCCACTTTCTTCACCCTCTTCGGTTGGTTCGTTGGTGGACAGACTTCGATCGTCGCTGTCGTCCGTGTCTGGATCTTCTCCTTCGGATGCTTCTGCGTCCTCGGTGGTCTCTACTACCTGCTCCAGGGCTCGACTGGCTTCGACAACATGATGCACGGCAAGAGCCCCAAGAAGAACCAGAAGCAACGATCTCTGGAAGATTTCGGTAAGTCATATCTTCCCCTGCATAGGTATCGTGACCCCTTGCTAATATTGTCTCATAGTTGTTTCACTTCAACGTGTCTCCACCCAGCACGAGAAGAGCGCATAAGGGATTGGATTTCAGGGAGACGAAAAGAAGGGACCTTGTTCTGGAGATATGTACAAATAACATTGGGAACGAAGGACTGCGGATCGCTCGATATCTTCTGAATTTTCTTATTTCCTTACCGATTGAGGGGGAGGAACCCAAAACACACAAACCCCCCATTATAGACAGTGTGAACATTCCTCCTTTAGTATATATTCGCCACCTTGCTGTTTATCCCTGCATGAAATTGTCTTATACTTCCCCCCCTCCCCCCCCCCTCATGTCCCCTGGTTTAGGGAGAAGCAATTCGAAGCAGAAAAAAAAGCAGGAAACTACTCACAGCACAATTGCAAGCAGAGGCAGGATCAGGATCCCCCAGAACGAAAAAAAGGAACCCAACAAAAAAAATTGTGTTTTTATATTAATCAACTGTTCAACCGTCCATCCAACTACTGTCTCGTCTTGTACACAACATCCACGTCGTCGACCGTCGTCCCGTCTTTCCTTCATACTATTTCCTACACACCAACTGCCTACATACTCGAAACCAGAGTCGCTTACTTGCCCCCTTTTCTTTTCTTTCTTCCCTTTTATCTGACCTACCTAATATGTACACCCCCTGTGCTGTTTTCACAAAATCGTCCGTGGCTTGGATTATAAGGCTGTCCTATTTTCCTTTTTTTTTCCTTTTTCCTTTCTTCTTTTTGTGATTAACTTTATTATAAACTTACTCCTTTTATTATATTTTATTTTCTTCGCGGATATTCCTTTTCCTTTTCCTTTTCCTTGCTGGCCGGGTCGGCTTTGTGTGTCTGTGGGTTTGGCTGTTGGTGCTCAATAATGTGATTTGTGATTTGTGATTTGTTGTCAAGCGGTGTTGTGTGATGCGCGATGCGAAATGCGTTCAACTAAGAAGGCAGGATTAAAACGGTGTCTTAAAGAGGTGTGCTGGATTCGATTGCGTTTGGCTAGGTTAGGCAGTTTAATCAATTCGGTTCGTATATTGTCTGAATATTGGCCGTGGCTGTTATCAGCTTACATAAGCCATCCAACCCGCCTCGACCTCCAACCTTCAACCTCCAACTATCCAACAATCAGACCGGACGAACAGTTACATACTGTCATCCACCCACGGATCACCGGATGCCCAATCCCTGACCTCTACGAAAATAAAATAACATTGGCTGTTTGTTCTAAGCTCTTCCCTGACGCCTGTCTGTTTCTGGGGGCAAACGGGGAAATATTGGCTTTCCGTCGACGTCATGGATCTGGACGTATGTCATGACCTGGCCATGGGCGTGGTTGGCGGGCGCCATTGGGTTTGGAAATTTCGTTTTTTGAGGTTGGTTTCGCCTCCCGTCTTGATTTGGAATGAATGGAACGGGGTTTGGCTTGTTGACTAAGACTGAGTTAGACCTTTATTGACGATGTGTGTGTATGTGGGTTATAAGATAGTGCTTGTTGTCTGATATCGTCGAGAGAGGCTTTGGAGTCGCTTTGATTGGATTAAGCACGCTCAATTTGATACCTCTCTCTCTGTCCATCTCTCTATTGTTCCCCGTCTGTCCGGATTTCCGGGGAACGTAGGTGTTACATCACGCTTCTCTAGCTTGCCCTGTTCCGGACGGACCACAAACCACCGCCTGGCATTTGATACACCATCCCGTCATCCAATCTATACACACACAGCCAACCCTGAACGCCCAAGATGTTCATGAAAAAGCACATCACCGACGAGGAGGCGCTGCCAGACCGCACCCGCTCCCGCACCCGCAGCGGCGGCTCGGGGTTTGGCGGGGAAGGCCCCGGCCCGCATCTAAAGCCCTACGTCGACATGATCATGTGTGCGTTCCAGGATAGGCGGTTTAGTCGACGCACGTCGGTGTATCAGAAACGAGACCTGCAGGAGCGGGTCGCGAAGAAGAGCTGGGCGGGGCCGCCGTCTGAGGTATCTCCTACCGCCCCTACCCCTACACAGCGGATATTATATCGGACGGATGCTGATTGAATTGAAATGCTATGAAATAGACAATCTACGGCGGCATCTCAGTCTCCTCTAGTTCGGAAGGCGAAGTGACCGTCTCCCTAGCCGTGCGCGACACGACGTACTTCCTCGACTTCTCCGAACATCACTTCCCCGTCGACGAGGCGGCGCACCCGACCGAAAATGTCATCACGGACTTTGTCGTGCTTGAGCTGCGCCGGTACGAAAACGAGCATCTGGAGAAGTTCATCGGGATCGCGATGCCGCGGGACCTGGCGGAGCGGTGTCCGAATTTGTGTCCGCGCATCTGGAGCGAGCTGGATATTGTCCCCGTGGTCCTGCATGGCAAGGGCGTGCATAGTGTTGGCTGGATTAATCGGGAGTTTTGGACCGAGAAGACGCTGGATGAGCAGGCGGAGTCCGTGGCGAGGAAGTGTATTACGTTCGTTCTCTCCGTTTGAGATTGGGTTTCTAATATCTGATAAAGATGCTGATCGATGACTGCAGCTTCTTCGGCCCAAACAAGGCGCCGCTTCTGCAGGTCGGGTACCGGGGCAATGTCGAGGTGGATGCAGGCTTCCATGCCATCCTGTCAGGACTGTCCGATTACGAGACGACGGTGGGCTCGCGGACGTGGAATTCTGTTATGAAATACGCGGATGACTTGAAGAAACGAAAGATCAAGATTGCCTTCTTCAGCGCGACGCCACAGGGCGGCGGTGTAGCTCTCATGAGACATGCGTTGGTACGGTTCTCGGAAGCTCTGGGGACGGATATCAAATGGTTAGTCCCTTTCTTCCCCCTTTTCCCTGTTTACGCCCATCTAAACAAAGCCTAGGTACGTCCCACGGCCCCGCCCGGCAGTCTTCCGCATCACCAAGACAAACCACAACATCTTCCAAGGCGTCTCGCACCCGGACGAGCGCCTCAGCGAAGAAAACAAACAAGCCCTCACAGACTGGATCGTCGGCAACGCCAAGCGCTACTGGTTTTGCAAAGGCGGGCCACTAACGCCTCCCTCCGAGGGCGGCGCGGATGTCATCGTCATCGACGACCCGCAGATGCCAGGCCTCATCCCGCTCATCAAGGAACTCACCCCGCTCCGCCCCGTCATCTACCGCAGCCACATCCAGATCCGCAGCGACCTGATCGCAACGCCCGGAACCCCGCAGGCGGACGCGTGGAATTACTTTTGGAATAGTATCAAATATGCGGATTTGTTTATCAGCCATCCCGTTGCGAGCTTTGTGCCGCATATGGTGCCGAAGGAGAGTGTGGGGTATTTGCCTGCGACGACGGATTGGTGAGTTTGTTTATTATCTTATTAGCCCTGTGCTGAGCTGACGTTCATATCGTAGGCTTGACGGGTTGAACAAGCCCATGGACGATTGGAATATCGGCTACTACGGGCGGGTGTTTAATGCTAAATGCCGCGAGATCGGGATGACGCCTATAAACTATCCTGACGGTGGGTTACCTCCAGCCTCCCTACCCCCTTCTTTTCCAAACCCCCACTAACCCCCAATGCAGACGAATACATCGTCCAAGTCGCCCGCTTCGACCCATCAAAAGGCATCTTCGACGTCCTAACCTCCTACAGCAAATTCCACTCCCTCCTCCTCGCCACCCGACCCGACGTCAAGCCGCCCAAACTCCTAATCTGCGGCCACGGGTCCGTCGACGACCCAGACGGCGTGGTCATCTACGACGCAGTAATCGAGCACATCGACAGCACGCTGAAACACCTCAAGAGTTCGATCTGCGTCATGCACATCCCGCCCTCGGACCAGATCCTCAACGCGCTCCTCTCCAAAGCGCACGTCGCCCTGCAGCTCAGCACGCGCGAGGGCTTCGAGGTCAAAGTCTCCGAGGCCCTGCACAAGGGCAAGCCCGTCATCGCCACCCGCGCCGGCGGCATCCCGCTGCAGGTGCAGCATGGGAAGAACGGCTTCCTCGTCGAAGTCGGCGACACGGACGCCGTCGCCCGCCACCTGTTCGACCTGTGGACGGACGACGAGCTGTATTACCGCCTCAGCTCGTGGGCGGCGGACAGCGTGAGCGATGAGGTGAGCACGGTGGGGAATGCGCTGGCGTGGCTGTTTCTGGCTAGTGAGGTGAGTAAGGGGCGCGCGGTGGCGCCGGATGAGAGGTGGATTAATGATTTGGCGAGGGAGAAGGCCAAGGAGCCGTATGGGAAGAGGGAGAATCGGTTACATAGGGGGGGGGGGGGGGGGGTGTGGGGGGGGGGGGGGGTGGGTGATATTTTGTTAGGATGGGGGGGGGAGGGGGGGGGGGGGGTTAAGAAGGGAGGGAGGTATTTAAAAAGAGAAGAAGAGGGGGGGAAATGAGATAGTTTTGTTTGGGTTAATTTGTATACTTTATACATCTATCTGCATAAAGAGTTGGTTCGGTTTTAGTATTTATGTTGTGTTAGTTAATACAGAATAACAGATTTAATTGATTTCTTTTATTTTTTTTCTTTTGGGATATGATATGATATGAATTATTCTACCGCATGATAGAGGAGGCTTTAGACAATTAGCTTACTATCCAAACAAACAGCTATAGATCTATATAGACCCCACCCCTCTACTCTCCCTCTCCTCCAGCAACCAGCACAGCATCTTCCGCATAAACTTTAAGAAAACGCCCTGCTCCCGCCCGGAAAGCTGTATCTCGCGAGTCTCGAGGGATTGCTTTCGAATCGGGTATGTCGCGGATAGTTTCCAATTGCCTGTAACATCTAAGCAAAATATTCAAGACCAGAAAAAAAAAAAGGGGGGGGGGGGGGGGGGGTGTTCCGCCCTCCCCCCAAAACCCCCCCCCCCCCCCCCCCGCCGTATACGAGTTCCATAAGTGGGCGTTTGGGGGGGGGGGGGG
>JANTQD010000012.1:0-287282 GCA_032988205.1 Onygenales sp. PD_40 | reverse complement strand
GACAGTGGTTAACGTGCAGAAGGGAACAAGGGGACAGGCAACAGAAAAAAAAATGAAAAACAAAAAAAAAAAAAAAGGGGGGGGGGGGGGGGGCGGGGTTTACCGCTCTCATCCCAATACCCCCGACCCTCCTCGCCGGCCCGCACCAGGAACTCTCTTGGTGGTTGGTGGTGGTGGCTGGGCTCCATTGGTGACACCATTCTGTATGTAATGTATGTACTATACCCAGCTAATGGAGATAATCCAACGCAACCAGGACAATGCCAATGCGGGCGGCTACTCGAAGGAGTATTCCCGGCAGCGCTTGGTTCGCTAGACGGTGTATGGAGGTGCTTATGTCGATGCCGGTTGGATTATAGAGGACGCAGCAGGGGGTGCCAGGTGGTGAATGAGTCGAGGACGGACTCGATGGATGCTCTTTTCGCCGCTGTGGATGGCGGTGATGCTGGCCATTTCTTCTTCAATCTTCTGTGATGGGTCAATGTTGTAAAAATCCTGAGGCTGGGAAGTGTCGGGGAGTCGAGAATGATTGACGGAGACGCGCCAACTTTGCGAAACAGACGCGATGGCCAGTGAGGAAACGAGTATTGATATCTATAACCAATTCTACAATTCCAAGGGCGATGTTGACTTGGATGTATATTTAAACTTTTGCACTAGCTACAGTTATGCATGCATAAAGTGGTCGTGCATAAACCTAATTCCAACCTCCTCCCATCTCCCTTTCCTTAACATTTGGATCCTTGAGGAATACAGCAGTAAATATATATACAACAATATCTCTCTCGAACTTCCCAATCTACCATTCTTTTACTAGCCCGTCCGCTAGGATTGTTGGCATTGAACGCTACATACTTTGCAGCTTTTCTATTACCGTTTCCCTTCGCGGATGTGTTGTAGCTTATGGCTACTACTATATTCTCTTTTCTTCCATACGGGATTTGACCTCTACAGCACCTCATTCAATGTATTGTTATACATAGGCAGCACATTTAAGCCCATGCTAGGCCATGCCGTGGGATGTACAAGTTGGCGCATTCAGGCAGTTCCCGGGCCTTCTTCGAGGCCGGGAATAGCATAACGACCCCTTGTCAGAGGCTGCTGGGAGGTTTTGGCGAGTGCTAAGTCCATCCAGAGGAAAAAATACGGGTTTAGGGGACTGGTATGTCATGCTGGTCGATCGACTAAGTCCTCATGATACCACGTTTGCTCTTTTTCGGAGTGCATAAAGCCTTGGGACGGAATTGGTTCATTAGCCTGCTGATAAGGTTTGAGTTATGGGATGCGCGTTGTCCTGGTCTGCCTCCAATTCGTGTTCTGGTTGCTTGATAGAGTGTCACCATTGGGGGGTATGTATGTTGCTGGCTCTATATTCGAGGAACGCTCCGCTGCTTTCTGTCCAGCAACGTCTGCCTGCACAGCTTGGACTCAGCCTGGCAAAGGTTGAATTCACCCAGCAACACCCAACATTCCCGATTAGGAAATGCATGGAGTGAACCTTGGAATATCACAACACTTCAGCTGCTCGCTTAATCTTAGCGTCCGTCTCCCCCCTATAAATCCCCTGTCCTCACCCTCCTCTCTCTCTCTTCTTTTCTCTTCTCTTCTTCTCAAACACCCCTCCACTGACCCAGCGCGGAACTCACCAGTTGACCAACCTGCCTAGGTAGGTTGGTCCTGGTGTGGGCCCCTTACCTTGGAGGCCTGCAGTCTCAGCTGCAGGATCTGCTGTCCTCACAGACAGTTAGATGGATAGATAAATTTTGGAACACTCTTGACGTAGATTAGATCCGTCCATTTACAGAATCAAATTCCCTTTTTTCTTTTCAACCGATACCGTCACATATTACCATCATATCTTTCTCCTTAAAGACACCGTCCTCATGTCTTTTCTCTTTTCTCTACCACCCCCTTGAAGATGCATGGTTATTGCTTGCTGGCTGTTATCCCAGACGGTTGCTGCGATGCATGCTGGAAACAAGGAGGCCTATCTACTATCTTCCTTGGGGATAGTTAGATGGGTTGGTTTTTTTTTTTTTTTTTTTTGGACACTCTTGACGTTGATTGGATCCGTCCATTTCACACAAGAGACAATTCCCTTTATTCCTTTTTAAACCGATACTGTCCATCACAAATTACCATCATCATATCTTCCTCCTCGAAGGCACCGCCATCCTGCCTTTTCTCCTTCAACCCGATTCCATATCCTCCGCTCCAAGACACCGCCATCCTGTCTTTTCCTTGCTCTGCCGCTTGTTCTTTGCCTGCTTCCAGCCTTTCCGCCGTTCCTGTTCCTGCTTTTGGTAGCTGTCATGTCTCCTTTCTCCTTCTTTCTTCTCCTTTTTCTTTTTTTCCCTCTTATTCTCTCACACTATCTCTTCTCATGTTCCATCTGTTCATTTCTGATTCATGCTTTGTTCATTCGATTGACAAACTCTCGCCTTCTAGGATTTTAAGTTGTGTGTTTGACGCGCTGTTTCCCGTTTTCCGCCTCCTTATCCCACGCGTTTTATTTCATGCAATCATCTTATCTGTGCTGTCTCTCGTCTTCCCCTACATCACAGCGTCCTTTTGAGATGGATCACGGCAATACTCTTCACGCACTCAACTGGGAAATTGGGAGGCCAAAATCGCACTATAGAACTGAAGAGAAACCGGACAAGGTATGTTTCTTGCCTTCTTTTTACAATGTCTCCCGTTACATACTGACTGGTGTAGAATCAAAACACCACAAGGACACAATCAGACGCCTGCCTCTCGCAGCCTTGCACCCCTCGCACCTCCGACGCGTCCAATAAAACGACCCAAATGTCTCCGATATGCCACAAGCTCAATTTTCAACACGCCGTCTATTACCTCTATCTGGTCCCGCCTATCTATCCCATCTTCAGATGCTACTCCCACGCGTCGAGCAGAATGACTCAGGCCCTGAAATGCTGCAACTCAATCCTCGACCCATCGTCTATACAGCTGTCTAGTGCTGCCTGTTTGTCCGCGTTCAAATGTCACCCTCCTGCGTCAAACCAAGCGATCCATTCTCAGACCGATATTCGAACTTTCGCAGCGTCTGTTTGCCCTGGGAATCACAACTATGATATGGTGTTTGTTTTGATCTTTCATGCTGTTTTTCCAAGTAATATCTGTTGTTTCCTTTGGCTTGTGGCTTTGGTCCCCGCCTGCTGTGTCTTGTTTTGTCTTTGTTTAATGCAACATGTATCCCGAAAAGCCAAAAAAAAAAAGCATGTATTTAGTTAGCAATTGATTCCCGACTACAGCCTCCAAGTATCGGACCGTGATACTTGCTAATAAAGCTAATTCCGAGGCATGGGTGCGTGTTCGAGGTTAATATGTACTGTGTAGTTTTGTATGTAGAATAGTAACTATCCAACTGTACCACTTCTATCCTTCTTGTATGGAGAAAGAGTACATTGGCAGTGGCAGTGATCTATAAATGCAAACCATGAGCATATTGCATGTGATGCTAAGAATATCGATTGGAGCATGGCTTGGCAGGGGATTCTGCTGTGTATCTCCAGCCACCGACATCGCAGTTTGACACTGCGAAGACAAGGATGAATCAATTGTTCTGCCTATCCTCTATCTCTTATCTACTCCGTATATTCCCCTACATGTATATCCCCTTTATCCCCTTTATCCCCCTTATCCTCTTTCTGTCTTGTTGGCCGTCTATTTTCTGTTGAGGACCGCCCTGGCCACGCTAGCCCTGTTCCAGCCTAGCGCCCTCTTCAACTGTCCCAAAACAGCCTAGCGTGATCCTGAGTCCCGAGAGCCGCGGCTGACATAATCGCGGCCATTCCGTTTTCGGCCAGCCGTCATCAGCTGTTTTTTTTTCATCTCAACCTCATCGACTTCTTTTGTTCTTTTGATATCCCGATTGCTGTCCATTGCTGCTTGACTTTGACGTCTGTTTTTGTTGGAACCACTCCCTGTGCTGGTATGTATGTCTCCCCCTGTTGCCCCGTTGCTCCCCCGGGCGGGACCGGGCCTGGCTGTGTTGAACCCCGGCTAACCATCCACCGAGCCAGTTTTTTTGCCAGGAACGCATCCACTCCGGCTCACCGTCCCCGTTCTCGCTCAGCTCGCCCGCAACTCTCGCTCCCTTCAAAAGGCCTTCGTGTCGCTACTACTGTCCGCTTCTCTTGATCATTCTCTGATCTAGCCCAGCAGCCCACAAGCCAGCCAAAAAGCTCTCCTGTACGTCCCGCACTCAGCCTCGGCCTCGCCCAAGTCCTCCTCCAGCTTTACCCCGAACTCTGCTCCACTCTGCGTTCCGTTCCACTCCTCTTCCGCTTCTCCAGAATACTGACCCGAATCCACCCCCAATTGCAGTCTCCGTCTCTCCCACCCCCCTCCGACGAAGACGTCCCCTATTCCCTTGGTCAGGGCCCCTTTCAGCGACCCCAGTGTCTCATCGAGCTTCCTCCGCCATCATGTCTGCCACCCAGGTCTCGCCCGCGGCGGGCTCGTCGAAACACGTCGAGAAGAAACCCGTCAAGTTCAGCAACCTGCTGCGTGAGTCACCCGACCGAAGAATTAATTGTCTGCTTTTACTGATTGATGGTTGCATGCAGTTGGCGCTGGTTTGAATATGTTTGAGTAAGTGCTCCCTGAAAATAGAAAAATAGAGCCTGAACCATTGCTAATTGATTCCATCAGGGTCACGACGCTGGGCCAGGTAAATACATACCCCCGATCCAAACCACCGCAGCCCGCATACTAACAACCGTAGCCGCTGGAAGTGACCAAGACAACCATGGCCGCCAACCGAAGCGACAGCTTCGTGGGCGCCATGCGTCGGATTTGGGGTCGTGGCGGAGTTCTCGGCTGTCAGTTCCCCCCTTGTCTATCTATACGCGCGCCCTTCCTAACACTGCAATAGACTACCAAGGTCTCATTCCCTGGGCCTGGATTGAGGCGTCTACCAAAGGTGCCGTGCTCCTCTTCGTCGCGTCGGAAGCCGAATACTACGCCAAAACCTTCGGCGCCAACGACTTCGTCGGCGGCATCAGCGGCGGCATGGCCGGCGGCGTCGCCCAGGCCTACGCCACCATGGGATTCTGCACGTGTATGAAAACCGTCGAAATCACCAAGCACAAGATGGCCGCCTCGGGCGTGAAACCCCCCGGCACCTTCGCCACCTTCATGGACATCTACCGCAAGGAAGGCATCCGCGGCATCAACCGCGGCGTCAACGCCGTCGCCATCCGCCAGACCACCAACTGGGGCTCCCGCTTCGGCCTGTCGCGTCTGGCCGAATCCGCCATCCGCAACGTCACCGGCAAGGACGAGAACCAGAAACTCAGCGGCCTGGAGAAGGTCATTGCCTCCGGCCTGGGCGGCGGCCTGTCCGCCTGGAACCAGCCCATCGAGGTCATCCGCGTCGAGATGCAGAGCAAGACCGAGGACCCTAACCGGCCCAAGAACCTGACTGTCGGCAAGACGTTGAAATACATCTACGACAGCAACGGCATCAAGGGCCTGTACCGCGGCGTAGCCCCGCGGATTGGCCTGGGTATCTGGCAGACTATTTGCATGGTTGCCTTTGGCGATATGTATGTCCTTTCCCCCCCGCATATAGCCTCTATATATATTACATAACTAACAGAGCACGATACAGGGCCAAGGAATCCATCGAGAAACTAACCGGCGACAAAGTCACTGCCAAACACTAGTTAGCTAGCTCAAGTTGAACACTGCACTTGACCAGCATGCAGAGCATAGCATAGCTTAGGAATTCGGGAAGCTAGTATGGTATGGCAGGCAAGGCGGAGGTGGAAGTTTTATACACTATACCCCCATGTTATAACTATACCCCATACTACGTACGCTCTGAATTTCCCCCGTGCGCATTTTATTTTGAATCATTACAGTTTAGTCCAGGAGGGCTATTGTACCGTACCATCGTCTTCTTTTCGGGTCTTCGCCTTTTTTTTACTTTTTTGTTCGTTTGTTTGTTTCGCTATTTGTCGTTGTTATTTTACATATATATACACACTTATACATACATAGATATTTTCTCTACCGTCTTGAATATCCATCTCTACATACATATACGTCTGCATCTTTCATCTTTCATCTATCTAGGCCGTCATGCTAAATTGGTCAGTTCATTGTATATGATATATGACTCACTATATGGAAAGGGGAGTTACTAGCTGGTATGGTATGTAACTGACTAACTATCAGGAAGTTCATTAAAGTTCAACCTTTCTGAATATTTATTTGGCAAGGCTAGGTTGGTTGGTTGGTCTGCATATTAAATAAATATCATACAGTGCATAGTTTCTATTATATGCACAGTGTTAAGTTATTTAACTGTACTGAGAGGTCGACGACCTCTCCTACCGCTACCCAACCCTCAATAACCCTCCTGGCTATCAGGTAGGCCCAGTGGATAACTTGCACACTCCTTGAAGATAGAAACAACACACTGAATGACCATCAACTAAAGGATCTTGTATTGGATGATGATGATGATCTGTAAACTAGAGATGGCCTTCTGCCTTAAATACATCTTAGGTCTCTGATCTTGCTACCACCTGGTCGCCGACCTCCCTAGCTTCCAGGGAAGGAGGGTCTATGAAGTCATGGGGTGGGCGACCAACGTCGTCGATACGGCTTCCTCCGTCATCTTCCAGGTCAGGGACCTCCTCGTCTTCGTTGGCCTCATTGGAATGTTGAACTGGCTGCTGTGGGACAGGGGCATCTTCCCTCCTCCCCAGGAAGCGATAACGGTGGCTTTGGGAAGTAGTTATGCTGAAGTAAGATAATGGGGGAAACTGCCATCTGCTTGGCGGCGCCTCCTTCTACCAACCCCTCCCACGTGACCCCCTAACAGTACCAATACTCCTCTCTTTCATCGTGAGCAACCTGTTCACCCCGAGTTGTCCACTGAAATAGTTAATCTGAGTTTATCCTGATGAATGAATGACTGAGGCCCCAGTCTAGCCTGTCACATTGTATCCAGTTATGCGGTGGATGTCATGGAGATAAAGCAAGGCAAGGCAGCAGAGGACCAACAAGACAGCTAGAGAGCAGAGAATAGAGACAACATGGATGATGGCAGGGAAGCAGATATCAGTCAACTGCATAACCAGGGAGACATGGCATGGCGGGGGAAGGACGGCTTCGTGCTTCATAGTGGTCAACAATTGAGCCAGGGAGAGAGATGTGGTGGCGGATCTCCCGCGGCCTAACCTATCGTCCCTTTATGTATCCCATGATGGCTACATTTTGGATCTCTTGACCTCTATGTATGGCAACGGTTCATGTCTTTTGTAGGAGAACCCTGCTCGATGTCGAAGATGACGGTGCCGGAATCATCTGGTAGGTATGCGAAATGGCCTTGGAAATTTGCTGGGCACTAGTAGTTGATGTTGTATGAATTGCCGGTTCCAGAGGATGATCCTGGAAAACTGATCGTTTCCATGTATTCATTTGCGTCCTGTCCTTGTGGGAGGACGGACTGGGAGATGTAAAGGGTGGGGAAGGCCCAAGAAAACAAAGGGTGAGTACTATTAAATTCGCTCAAGGGCGTATTACGGGCCACAGGAAGTGTCAAGTGGTCAGGACGCTCAGGGAGGTCAAGTTCATGTCCGAGTTGCTCAACCTCGGATCAGGAAACTAAGAGATCTGGCACACCGGAGTGGTCTGGTCTGGTGGCACGTCAAGTTTTGGTTCCGTAGTTATCTCGGGAAGTCCGAGGCGTCGATGCACTCTTTAGTTGTCCCGTTTCCGTTTCTGCCATTTTCGGGCAGTTGGTTCCATGCTGCTTCGTCGATGACTATATCTCTATAGCCTGGATGGTTCAGTAAATACTGATGGAGTCAGTAAACTCCTCGCCAGAGGATCCCGCATCCTCCTAATCCTCTTCTTTGGTTAGTTAAACCCACAGCCTTAAAAAGGGGCATTGGATCCTCCACCCACGATCTAACGCCCATTTCCCATCATGCCACAGGCCGGCTTCTCTTGGCTGCTGACTCCTAGGTCAGCTTGACGACCAAAGTATTCGCAACCCACAGCCTCCAGAATGGTATGGACCGAATGTATATCCTCAACCTCCAGTGTTTTGTTGTGTCAGTGCACTGTTCCCATATTTGAGCCTAACATACTATTAGCATTATATCATAGGAACAACGGTCATTACATTAAATATCTTGTTACCCACATCCAAACAAAGTTGTAAATGATAACCTCTTGGAATAGACCCTGTTGACAGATGAGTCTGCTGGCTGGCAATACTCCTTTTTCCTCTATGTCGTGATCCAGGGGCAGGAGTAGGGGTGAGTTGGGTCACCCCTAGTAAATAAATAACCAGAAACACACTCCAAGCTGATTAGTCTTAATGTTAAACTCATAATCATGCACTCTATGGCAGGAGGGGCAGCTTACTAGCCTGTATTTCATTGAACATTTTTTTCATTTCATGATTCTCTGTTTGAATTTCTATCTGCTTGGTTTCCATTCATCTGTTGTCTTTTAAGATTTCTTCCAGTAAGAAACACATCTGTTAGCCTTAGTTTCACTCAAAGTTAGGAGGGCTGTTGCGTTTGTTTAAAATAAATCAACAGCACAATTTGAGCGGTCTTTATGGGGATCTTTTAACCCAAGGGATGTGGGGTTAGCAAGCGAGTCGTACATCTGCCTTCAGTATAATGTTCCTCATGAATGGCCCTGCGAATTGATTGTTATACTCCCGTGAAATTTTCGCGGCTGGGATGCTATAGTTATCCTCTATGGAGCCGAAGTAAATAGGACTCTACCGCCGGGGTGGTAGTTCCATGGTGTGTGATGTTGGTCGTAGTAGTCCTTATCTATGACGGCGGCTTCATCAAGGGCCAGGACGATATTGTGTCTGTCTCCCAAGTCTTGGGTAGATGAACTCTTAGGAAGTAGGTCATGGGTGTTCCGTATATCGTCACATCGCACCCAGTTAAGTATGCAGGCGATCTCATCGAAGAATAAGATGGCATCAATTTAGGTGAAATATCCGATCCCGTCATGCATACTAGCTGCAAAAAGCAGCCCAACACACATGCCTTTTGTGAATAGGAGAACCCTGCTCAATTTCCGCTTCCATAGACTAGCCTTGGAAATATCCTCAGGGGATTCGGCATATCGTTGATGTTTTGAATGTAGAACTGGGTTGCTTTCAATCGCCACGGGACTCATGCGGCTTTCATCAATTAGCAACAGTCAAGGGCTCATGGCTTGTTATCACAATCTCATGGATGAGTTCAGTAGTGAAAACTTGCAAACATGAATCCGGCATCCCATGCAAATGATTCAACTTGCATCTTTTCCTTCTCTAATGCATTAATTGCATCATGTAAGTTATCTAGATCATGATGATCCTGTTTAGAGATGGGTGCATAACCCAATGTTGGAGTAGTAGACGAACCTGTTTGATAATACCTTCTAATGCCTCTGCCTTCATCTCGAGGAATATCGCTCTTTCCTCCAGTGTCAATCTTTAGAATTTAGGCTCATTTCAACCTCGTCCTGCAAGCCAACCTTCTACCTTGCGTAACAGTGGGACCCGAGCTTTTACATTTCGCTTCATCGTATCGATGCTCCTTGGGTGCCGTCGAATTAAGATATACTTCTGGACTATTACAGACAATACACGTCCTTGGCTTGACCTCGTGGACAGGCTTTTTGTGCCCGGCAAGCCGATATTCCAGACTGGTTTCGTATGTGCATCCCTTAGCGTCGCATTTGTGGGTGGGGGTGTCTATGGTGCTAGGGACGCCGGTGCACGTTATCAGATGGCATTTCATGTTATCAAGACGAGAAGCAGGAAAGTTACACTTTCCACATAGAAATAAAAAAGTGCATATCGCAGCCTTGCTGCTCTCACCGGGTATTGGTGGAGGAGAACGTTCGTGAAATTGGCATCGAGTCGAATTGATTTGTGAGATTTGAATAAGTATAAGGTGGTTGGACAAGGTAAAAGACCCAATAACTTCATCCTCATAAGAGAGGGTAACCATTCCCCTGTAGGCCCCACTTGTCATGGTGCTTGCCGGCCCACAGCTTGCCCCAATTTCAATTTGCGGTTTAAAGGTATCAATTGATAGCCTTCTCACGCCGTTGACGACTGTGGGAAGAAGACAAGATGGTCTTATTGCACAAACTCAAGTTTGAAGCCCAGGGAAAGACATTTGCAATAGACAGGAGTACAGTATCCCATAATGATATCTTTAGGCTGGACACACCAAACTTCCAAAATCATCCGCACCTTGGCAATGTGTTCCTCATAGGTTGGAACATAAGAGAGAGGATCACCACTCAAACAGCCCCAGAGGGACAAGGGCCTGAAGGCAGGAAGCTTAGTGGTCTGTAGGGAAGCCATTTGCCGATATCCAGAGCAACTTCTTCGTTGGATAGGGTCAATACGCCGCTTTTTAGCCAGGACACGTTGGATCGGTGCAGATGCCATGACGAGGAGGGCTTGCTCTATAGTCGCACGTTGCTTCACTCTCTTTCGTCCAGTGGTTGCAAAATCGTTAGGCCAGACTTCTGCAACAAATTGTTTAGTGAATGGTGGATTGACGCTTTCCATGGCCATTTCGACCTGTGCCACCGGGAGAAACTCGTTGTTATTAGTCCAGACGCCTAGCACGAATAACTTGCTCTGCATATGACCGGGTCTGCAGGGAACGGCTGCTATGGCATTCAGGGAGAAAAGAAGACGTTAAAACTGATCCATTCCATGTATTTGCTTTCTGTCCGTATGGGAGGCCGGGTTAGCGGGAGGCCGTCCATCTACCCTCACATCAATCTAACATTCCTCATGAAAGGAGGTGCCCACTAGCTGGGTTAGAGACAAGTCAAGGGCCATGGCTCGTTATCACCCTCTTGCAAGAATTCCATAACTAGGGTCTGGCAAGGGCGAATCCGCCATCCCTTATGGATGCTTTGATCTTCTTCAACTCAGCAATCACGTTTCATCCTCACCCATTGCAAACCCAGTCTTGTAAACTAGTGTGGACTTGATGCTGGTGGACAGAGCCCAGGCCCCCCTGAGCCTGAACTCTACCACCTTCAATACTGAAGGATTTATGGGGCCGCGGCCTGAACTGGGGGACCATCCTCCCGGTATCACCCCCTCAGCTTCCTCCACATCCATAATGCCACCTGCCACAAGATCACCATCAGCTCTGCCCCGTCATGCATATATTGCATGATGGGGAGGTTTGTCTGCGCTTACCCCAGCAGCCGGCCCCCCCGGGGGTCGTGGGCGTGGTGGTAGCGTTGGGGGTGGCGGTGATGGTGATGGTGGAGGTGGCGGTGACGGTGACTGTGTCCTGGTGAACCTTGCGGTTTGTTTTTCGGTGCTTTAGGATGGGTCTGGTATACTCTCGAGTTTCTTAACTGATTGTACCCCTCTTGAAGTTTATCAAGTCGAGAGTGGTCATAGACCCATCAATCTCTAGCATGTTCGAAAAAGAGAGAGATCCCATAGATCGCTAGGGAAATTTTCTGTTATTGCGGAGGCCTCACTCGTAAATATGCACAAGGTGACGGCCGCTAGGACGTCCCTATGGTAGGCCGCCGTATTTCCGACGGGCTTGCAGGAGTATATCAATTTTCCTCCACACCAATAACTAGAGGCTGACTGGTGTGTGCTTCTCCGATGCGACCTAAATGGCTTCTCTCGTTCATTTGATGACGTTTCCATAGGGGTGGTCTATTGTAAACCCCAGATTACCCCTATCTCAGCGTTTGAAAATACCCAGTCTAGGATCACAACCTTGGAACCGCCAATTCCTTGCATTGGATCGATTGTTGCGATTTTGGGATAAGGTTCGTTAGCACATCCTTGCTTTCTGCAAGTCGTAGAAGCGTCCCGAGGATATCGAAGGCCCTAGACTGATCATGGGTGGAATTATCATGATCTTAATTGGCATCATAACCGTCGATATGACGATTTGGCAAGGCTAAATAAATGGAGAAGGAAATCGATAGAAACAAGCTTGTATCGAGATCGGACTCGTGGAAAATGCAGCGGGAACAATCGAGTCAAAAACCCAAGTCTTCGGCTCCAGGCACGCGAACTGGAATTAGGATATCGGCGCCAGGGAACCGGTCAGGGAGAAATAGCGCCGCCCCTCGGTTGAATGCAAGCCGGAGTATCTCCGTTAGTTTCTCGTTTAATAAAGTTTCTAGGATCAAAATCCCATGCATTTTTTTGTGATAATGACAATCGAATCGGATTCTCCCAGAACATAGATGACTTCCTGTAAGTCAGCAGTGAGCAGATACTCAGACAAAATGATGTACTTATTTCATAAGGTTCTGTAGGAGGGTATCGCAGCAGGTAAGGAGGTTAGAGGAGGCAGCATGGAGGCTGTAGAGACAGCAGACTCACAGTGGATCTCTACAGGGGAGCCCTGCTCATTTGTGCAGAGGTGAGGGATTATATGTAGAGCTGGAGCTGGAGCTGGGGCTGGGGGAGAATACATCAGGGAAGAAGGGATGAACATTGCAGGAGAAGAGTTAGGGTCAGTGATAGTGTTATCCCTGCTGAGGATGAACACTGAAGTTGCAGGTGCAGGGGTGGGTGCCTCAGCAGGCTGCACAGTCAGAGGGGCAGGGCTTTCGGTTTCATGCAGGCCAGGCTGAGCCTTACTGTTGTGAGGGTGGTCTGCACTGTGTGAATTTTTGTGGTCAGATATTCATGGGAAGAGGACTCACAGTAGGGCTTGCAGTACTTCACCTGGGAGTTCCAGAGACAATAGGTATAAGTGTAGGCTTCTATATGGTTGGGCAGTGGGAGGATGCATGACCTAAATGGACAGCCTGGCATTGCGTACGTGACCTTGAAGAAGTAGGCAGAGTTGCGAAGTCTCCAAGGAAGCCACTTGAACATCATCAACAAAAATAACTTCGGCCCCTGCCTTCTTTCTCTCTGCTGGAGGCCAGGATACACCATCGTGTGCATCTGTCTCCCACTTCCAGTGGCTGCCGGTTTCCGAATAGATCTCCAAGGCGAAGCGGAAATAAATTCGGCTTCTATGTCGAAATCCCCGAATATGTGGTCAATGCCGTAACCTGTCCCACCTGTTGTTTCAGGATTGACTAGGAAATGTTTGACTTTCAGTGGAGCTTCTGTTGTATTTTCCGTTCTCCCAGAAGCCAGAAAATTGTACATCTTTTCTCGTTGCGGCCTCATGTTCTCCTTGTAAAAGATTGATTAGCTTAAATTTAAATTTAGAAAGATCGCCAATGAACTTATATTCATTGGAGTTATAAAGCCAATAAATGGACCATTGCCACCCGGTGGTATATTTTAGGATTGTTAAATCAGTCTTGACTTAGCTCGTAGCAGGCTATGGTCGGAAGACTATACGCCTTAAAATTGATGCGTCCTTGACCAGTAAGGCTTTCGGTGAGTATTTTGACCCGGCTCCCGGAATTGTTCTGGCAAACTAGCCTGGTAATATGATTCTTATATTAATTTTTCATCGCCTGGTTTCATGTTGTTTTTCGCCGCCTTAATAAAAACCGGAGGTTTTGGTGCACCGAAACCGATTCCGTAGATATAATGTTATCTGCCTTACATGTTAGTTTCGAATTGTTTACCGACGAGAATATATATGCATAAGAGGGGCACATAACAGCCCTGTAGAGACTTATGAAAAATTTGGACATATGTACAAGGGACTTCGACACCATCGTGACATATAATGCCGACATCCAAGTCGAGGAGAAAGAATGCTTCGAGACAGAAGGGGGAGGGGAGATACCAAGGGGGAAAGGCAACGTAATGGCCTGAGAATATGCACTTACTAATTGTTAAATGCCAAAGCAAGATGGCGACTTACCACATAAAGCGATAGGTGTGGTAGAAGTGCAGATAAAGACAGAAAATATATGAAGCAAATAGGCCAATAAGGGTTTAATAATGTAAGAAAAAAAAAACAAGAAATCAGGGGGGAGGAGAGGGAAGAGGGGGGAGGGGAGAGGGGGGGCATGGGAAAGTGGTGGTGGTGGATATGGGAAGAAGAAGACGAAGAAAAAAGGGATCGAGCGAAAAGTTGGACCCTTTTATGCCGCGATCCCCAGGTGGGTGATCTTGGGGCGGGCGCCCTTTCATTTGGTTTTGTGATTCCCCTTGGTGATCGGAATTTTAATCACCATCGGGCTGGTTGGAGTACCTGATGGTTTTCACCGTATGCCGCCCTGTGATAGTATCGAATAGTGATTCTGTGCGTGAAAGGGCCTTGGTCACTGGAAGCTGGGTAGCAATCTTAGAAGTTAATACCGATGCACCCGCGCGCAGCAGATATTCATCCAAAAACCAGCACGTTGAGTGTTGAGCTCCCCTGAATTGCAGAACCTCAAGTTTCTCGCTTCAACCCCTGAATTCGGCTGGACTGATGCCACGTGATCCGGGATGGGGCGGCGGCTTGGCATCTGCGGTTACTAAGCAAACGGCCCGTTTCTTGGCAAGATTTTGCCGCCCGGCGCGTCTTTTTCCGGAAAGGAGACTTCGAGATATCAAATTGCGCGACGGACGAGGATCGAATGCTCACTCAGGACGGCGTTTGTTCTGCTGTGTATGTGCTTGCGGTTACTGGCGCACCCGGGATTTCTTTGTTGAAGTTACCTTGGCTTTCAATGTAGTTTTCCGCCATCAGCAACAAACGCACCGAAGCCGCTGCTTGCAGGCAAATTGCCGTCTCGCTTCGCTTTATTCTCATATCAATTCTCCGCCTCCCTTTATGAAGACCTGTAGCTTTATGTGGCTCTCTGGGCACCAGCTCTTTGGTTGACCTCTCCATTTGTGCATTTATCTGGGTAGATTACCCCCATATTTGCCTCTCCCCCTTTCCCTCAGCAACATGCAGGCGCGCAAGAGCCCCAGTGATGAGGATGATATTTCCATCACCTCCACTGCTCCCAGTGAGCCCCAGGACGAGTATGACGTGGAATGTATTCTTTCAGAGAAACTCTTTCCCACGGGGATAATGTATTTGGTGAAATGGGCTGACTACCCAATTGAGAGAGCAACTTGGTATGAGCATCTAAATCCTTGCCTCTAATTTCAATCCTAATCTAAATGCAGGGAGCCTGAGGATGCCTTTTGTGATCCAAATATCTTGCTGCAATGGAACAAGACAAAGGAAGCCATTTCCCATGGCAAACAAACTCCTTTTGATCTTGACGGCTGGATACAGAAAGTATCAGAGATTCAGGAAGCAAAGGCTAAACGGCAGCAGAGGCGGCAGGCAAAACGCATCCGGCTAGGGATTCGAGAATCCCCTTCAGTGGTGGACAGTGAGGAGAGTGATGACTCCGAGAGCGGGTCATCCCTTAGCGGGTTTATTGTCGGAGACGATGAGGACATCGAGGGCAGCCCAGAACCGAGGGGCAAAAAGAGAAAACAGCCTCATTTATCACAGAGCATAGATAAAAGGGCAGGGTCTGCGGCTCCTCCTCCTCGCAATTTCATCAAGCCAACTCTTCATCCTTCGGTCTCTCGCAAGCCCATCTCCCAAACCACAAAAATCCACTTTTCATCATCGCCATCAACCGTGGAGAAACCTCTACCACTCCAAAGATCACAGTCAGATCCATCCAGGAGACAGGAGAAAGCAAAACGACCGTCCCTGACAGTACGGACCTCTACCCAGCCAGCGCCTCCCTCCCGCGCTACCTCATCATCATCTCATCCCAAAGAGCCACCAACAGCCAAGTCAACCTCCGAAAGTTCGAAAGGGGTATCCAAAAAGGCCATACCACAGACATCATCAAATTCAACCTTTGCACCACCCCTCCCCCAAGCACCAGCCTTACGTGCAGGAAGGCAACTCACTTCATCCTTCAGCGACGACCCGACCTCAAAACCCAAACTCTTTCGCAACCTATCAAGCAAGAACCGGTATGAGAAGTCTCTGCGACGCGAACTGGCCCCGGATATCACACAATTGGACCTGAGGAAACCGGGTGAATGGGCGACATCACATGAAAACAGACCTCCAGCTGCTCATCCTCCACCTCGTCCTAGTGTGTATGATAGTTTATTCGTCGAGCAGGATACTCCTCAACATAGCCCTGTGGTTCAAAACGGTACACCTATGGCTGCGTCGGATGAGAGGCCAACTGATCATCAACCGTATCCAGCTCAGCAGACAGTAGCCCACGTCTCTACTCGACCATCATTTGGGGGCTCCTCTGCTACGGAAACCTTGGCCAATCGCAGCGAGGCCTCCGCCCTTTCCCCCAAGCAAGATAAACCTACTCAATTTCATGGGAAAGCCAAAAAAAGCTCAATCGTCACCTCAAATAAACGTTTCTTTAAACGTGGCGAGGCTCTTGTCAATATCAAATTTGGACCTGAGGGCAAAGAAATTGGTGATGTCCGGATAGGTCAGTTGACCTGGACGACAATACGGCAGCTGGTAATGGTCAAATCGAACAACAGAATAGACCTCCATTTCAAAGATGTTTGTAACCTCGACGAATACGGGGAGTTGTGTGCCAGAGTAACGCCTCGCCCTTTAGCAAAACCTCCTTTTACCCACGAACCAAATTACAAGTATTGCAATGGTTGGGTACTTGGTTATGATGACACATCTGCTGCTTTAAACAAACTATCTGATTACTTGGAGGAAAAGCAGCTGGCTGCTTTATGGTATCATCCGGATCCAAATATTCCCATAGTTATTGTTGCATACCCATCACATTCAAAGGATTGGGAATTTTTAGGCACATGTCCAGACGTTCCATCTGCCAGACTTCTCGTGGCGGTGAGAACTCCACTCCCTCCTATGAGTTCTCTCCAACAGATTATTGCCCAGCAACCGCTGTCCAACCACAACCACAACTACAACCCCGACACCGACACCGATATCCCCTTCCTCCACCACGAAGACGGGGAGACCCCTACTGCTGAAGCAGCAGAGCCAGCAAAGCTCAACAATACTGTGTCTGCTAACCTGCTTCCAGCAATGAATCAACCCCTCGACATTGTGGCGGTTTTTCGCGAGCAGTTTGGAATCACATATGACGAGCTCAGTACTGTGAACGGCCCCAAAAAAGATCGCCACGCTCGGTCGTTTTATCTGTATTTCCCCAATGAGGTGGATGCTGAGTTTCAGCTGACGCAGGAATTTTTAAAGCGTTATGACATGGCCATCTTTTCTAATCGCATTGATGGTGATTGGGAGAAGTTTGTGGCAACAGCAACATCTGGCACAATTCTGGTAAGACTAGTCATTTCTTGACATACGCACGTCGATTAATTGCTAACAACTATGTATGGATATAGTTTCACCAAACCTTCATCCATTACGAGAATATGCCAAAGCTTGCCAACCTGTTGCGGAACCCTATCAACGTTTTTAACATATCCCTCGCTAAGCCTCTCAAATATCTCGATTACGATGCCCACATCCAAAGATTGTTCCCGCATGGCGGCTTGATTCTCATGACTGAGGATCTCATACTGAACAAACCTCAAACCGCCCTGAAGTGTCTGGAATGGTTTGGCAGTTACATCCATAGAAAGTTTCCAGGCACTTGGAAAATGTTCTTCCGACCCAATATCCAATTCTGGCTGCTTGATCTGTGCACGAGTTGGCGCGACGATACTCTCTGGAAAATGTACCACATGATTAAAAGCCTCATCCCTAAATACCCCGACGGCCACTACAATACATACCGCCGCGCGGACTCTCCTGACACCCTAGATGGCCTGACCGATGATGAAGGGCAGCATCATCCTTTCATTTCACCACGCGACATACCAGATTACGGATCGCGCCAGGAGAATGACGAACCCCTCATCCCAAAGGGCCTGACGCAGAAAGAGAGAGATACAGACCATTTGGTCGAGTATTTCGCGGGCTATGGCTTGGTCAATGCAGAGAAATTTCGAAGATTCGTCGTCATCACCACCCACAACCCGCAGCCGCGATGGTTGAAGTGGTCTCACGTAAGTCCATCTCCTCCTCCTCCTTTCTTTAAAAAGATGCATCAAGCACTAACCCCCAACCCCCGCACGTTAGATCGAAGTAATGAATCCCACAGAATTCAACGAGAAGTTCATGAAACCCTCCATGCGCCCTAGCGGGAGCAAAAAACAGTCCTCCTCTTCCTCTTCCTCCAAGCCGCAGCAGCTAGACCGACACGGTGCAAAAAAGATCTCTAGTACTCGTTCCGGCGCTACAAACACCACTACTAGTCAAGGAAAACCACAAGGACAAGTACAAGGACAAAACCACGGCTCACCGCCCGCCTGGTCCTCCCCAGCTACCCCCGTTACTACCACGTCGTCGATGCAGTTGCCGCAGCGCCAGGGTGTGGTGGGCGCGCCGCGGATGCCTGAGCCGGAGACGATGGAGGAATGATTGAGAAGTGAGGCGGTGTAAATATCTACATTGGAGTTTTGGCTGGAGATGGATACATAGAGGGAGATGGTAATTTTTAAGGGCGTGGTATATCTCTGCACAAACCGGCCCATTGGACAAATGATAATATATATAGTTTACTGTTTATGTTTATGTTTTGTTGGTTGCTTTGTTTGTAGATTGTATGGTTTTCCCTTCTTGTCCTTTGATGTGGATGAATGTAGGGGAAGCCCAGGGCAGGGAGTAAATAGCAAAGGCAGAAATCAACTCCATCTCATTTGTAATTTGTATATACATAATAACATTTCATTTCATTTCATATCCTACCTGATTCATCCCGCTAAAGCAACCAACCGGCTTCGTCACCTTTAAAATATGATTCATTCGTTCAATTGTGTCAGTCATCATCATGAAAAGAAAGGAAAGAAACGCCGCAAGCGCCTGCGGAACAAAATAAACAAGCAAGTAGCGAAGGAAAACAGGAAAGTAACAAGTCGAGTCCTGCTAGAGTCATAAAGGGTTGGGGATATATAGGGAAATTCCGACTTGTTTTTCGGAAGAAGGGTAGAGAGGATAGAATGCGCAACTGGCGCGACGTTTACAATGCCTGTGTATCCATCCTTAGATGGCGAGAAGCTGTGGGCAAAATGCTAAACGCCAGCATTGATAGTAATAGGCGAACAACGCAACGCGACTGCTCCGTCCACATAATATAACAACACTATGAGAAGCCTCCCACAGCAGCATCCTTACTAGACCTAGACCTCCACTGCTCAAAACTAGAAGTTCGCTCACCACTTCGCTGCTTCCGCATTTTCTCCTCCCACTCACTCTCTTCCGCGGCAATCATGGCGTGAAACTTTCCACCCTGGCCGCGCGCGAGATACACTGCCTTCTCCTTCCGTGCAGCAACTGCTTCCGTCACCAGAACAAATTTCACGCTCGATCCAGGCGCCTCGAACATGGCGTCACCGAGGATCATTTCCATTTCTGTCCGGAGACCGCGCGCGCCTGTCGCCATAGAGATTGCGTTGTTCGCAATTTGATGCAGAGCGGGCGTGGTGAAGCGGAGCTCGATGCCAGAGAGAGAGAAGAGGGTGGTATATTGGGCTAGTAAGGAGTTGCGTGGTTCGGTTAGAATGCGAAGGAGGAGCGGGTGCGTGAGCTGCGACAGGGCAGTGGTGATAGGGATACGGCCAACAAGCTCGGGGATGAAGCCGTAGGCTTGGAGATCGGGTGGTGTAAGGAGGTCGAGAGGGTTGAAATACGCAGGCTCGTCGTCGTGGGAGCCGTTCGCGGAAGGCATTGGGGCTGGCGTGAAGAATGGAAGGTGTTTCTTGTACAAAGCCTCCTCTTCAGAGCCCGGGAGGATAGGGATTGGTTTGCTAGAGCCCGGTGGAGCATGACCTTGGGAATTGGACGAGTTTGAAGATGCCCGGACGGGTTGGCCGAACCCAATCGACCCACGAGAGATCCGGTCCATAACCACCTTGTTTAAGCCTACGAAAGCACCCGAGAAGATAAAAAGGATATTATCCGTTCGCACATTGTAGACTTCGGCCTTCCCCGAAGACCCTGGCGTAGATGGAGAGGAGAAGGAGGAACCGCCAAAACTACCGCCACCGGTGGAATTCGGAGATCCGCCAGGGCGTGGAGCATTTCGCTCAGGTTTAGCTTGAATCTGAACGGTTGTGCCTTCGATTATCTTCAGTAAAGCCTGCTGTACCCCCTCGCCGCTCACATCCTTTCCATGGCTGACCTTTGCAGTGGCGATCTTGTCAACCTCGTCAAGACAAATAATACCTCGCTCGGCCTGAGCTACGTCATAGTTAGCAGCAGCCAGTAACCGATGCACGCATACGTCCGCATCCTCCCCAATATACCCGGCCTGTGTAAATGGGGTGCAGTCGGACATGCTGAAGGGCACGGACAGGACACGAGCTAAAGTTTTGGCCATGAGTGTCTTCCCTACACCGGACGGGCCCAGAAGGAGGATATTGGATTTCTCGAGCGTCAAAGGAGAAGAATCGACAGGTAGAGAACCTGATAGGGCCGTGTCACCACTAGCCGTTTGAGAAGTAGGTACATGAATGGTCCGCTGCTGACCTGGAAATTCATCTAGAACGCATCGAGATTAGTTAGCAGCAGATATCATCACCAGAAGATTGAAAACGACATACTCTCTACGGGATGGCCTTCTACCGACTCCCGACGTGCCTGCTGGGCCATCAATTCTTCCTCTTCCTCCTCCCTCCGCTGCAACTCCTGCACTCGCTGGTAATGGTTGTAAACGGCCACACTGAGCACTTTCTTTGCCCGATCCTGGCCAACCACGAATTGATCCAGGTGCTGCTTTAACATCTTCGGCGTTAACCGCGGCGCACCAAAGGATGGCGCGGAGCCCAATGGCCCGGATGTAGGAAGACCAGGCTCATAGCTACCAGTGAATGGCTGGCCTGTAAAGTCCGAACGGTGGAACTGGGAAGGAGAGGCGCGCGAAGACGAGGTGGAAATATGACGATGGATAGAATAGAGGGCTAAATATGATACCCGAGCCCGCCGCCGGACTGCGGCCGTAGTCGTTGCTTTCAAGTCCAGCGGCCCAAGGGGGGCTCTGAAGGGGCGGAGGAAGCTCATAGAGAGGCGCCGCATTGACATCATCCGCCACGCAAGAGCAGCACGCCAAAGCGGAGAAAAGTGTAGCCCCCGACAACAGGCAAGCTCCTAGAAATCCGCGAAGAGGCTGTTCACGCCAATGGCGGAGGGTAGTTGGGATGAGGATGATGTTGATGTTGAGGCGAAGTTGGAGTCGGCGTCAACATTGCCGCATTCGGATCCCCCGCGTAATTAGGTAAGCAGCGTCACGTGCCCGCTGACTCACCCATCTGATAACGGGAAAGATTATTTTGACGCCAAAATCAACTTCAGCGAACTCCAGCCTCAATCCCCAATCCTCCGCCAAGTTTCAACCCATTGAATAGTTCCCCATCTTCAGGAGACCCGCCAAGCCCGTTGCTCGCGTCTTGAGATGCTGAGCACATGAATTTTCCACATACTCCATTCACCTTAGCCCACGCTAACGGCATCTTGTCCGGAGCACTTCCCAATGGCAGGGCGCTGCTCGAAGCGATCACATGTATTGATGCGAGAATGATCGGCCAAGGAAGCAAATACATCAAGCAGCTGTCATCTTCCGTCCGAGTCCGATCGCTTTCTCTCGTTAGTCGCGGCATGAGAATTATCGCCAGGATGCCGTCTTTGCGGCCTGCTCAGGAACTGAATACAAGGGTAGGAGGGGAAAATACGATGGATTTGTGAATATCAGCCGCTCAAGGCAGTGGGTTTGGCTCCCCAGTCAATCATCTTGTCCATTCCCGCCAGCCCGAGTTATGCATGACATTCCGGTTTGTGCATACAGGGCATAAAATGTGTTTGATATTTTTATTAAAGGAGCCATGTACTGTCGCAATGATGCAATATTTCAATATGTTGTGTGTGGTCTGATGAGCGGGGGAAAAAATTCGCCGAATCCCAAAATTTTCTGGAACCAAGGTCGTGTGTGGGTCAAACGATGAACATACGGATCTGAACCAACAGTAACCATTGTGAGGACGAGAAGGAAATTACCCCCATCAGAACGGTCTTATTCTGCGTGCGGGGAGTTGTTTTTGCTTCAGACCTAGATCTCCCTGGTCCTGAGGAGGTGCATTGTCCCCAGCAGATACAGATATCAGGGAGTCAAATCCTGCCTTATCACTGCCTGGTTTGGAGATGTTTCCAGGCAGAAGCTGTTTATGAAACTCCTCAGGTAAATGTCAGGGACCTGCCAGAGGGCCTTCCCCCGTCACGATCCTAGAAAATTTCATTAACCAGGTGCATTTATGGTACTAGGGTGGCCAGGCCTCTTACTGAATGCAGCACAGGCCCCTAGACACCTTGATCTTCAGAGGATTTTCCTTCCATGTTAACAAGCTGCATGTGTTCACTTTCGTCACTTTTCAGCTTTGCACCGCTAATCCCCCCCCCCCAAAGCAACGTTCACTTATTCATCAGTGTGCTCTTATATCTATTCATGGTACTGATTACCCTTTATGACATGATTTGATTCCACAGGAAGTCTCTGAGGAAGCTGGAGACTGCTGCTGGTTCTTAATACCAATTTACTACATTAAAAAAGAGGGACAGGTAGGCCTCCCAGAAGACCCCCGCCATCCTACTGTCCGAAAGATGATCATCTGGCTCAGGTTCTTAGTAGAGCTAATAATATCCTGGGCTCATTACCATAAAGGGCGATCATCTCATTCATCTACACAGGGATTGTGATATCATACTCGCCCAAGGCCTTTCATGTCCATTTTGCTTCCTCCCAGATGGCCTGGACGATAGTGCACTCTCAATCCATATGTTTGATTAAACAAATGAATAGGCACGAAAAGCGCGAGGCGGCTTCGCCTTTTGCTCTCAAACGAGGAACTACTTTTGGACCATCATACCGCCCACTCCAGCAGCGCTCAGCAGCATGGATCAAGGATCGTCTATCATGGCCCAGCTAGAATGTCCTCGGCATTCTCGTCGCCTTGAGGCTTGGGGTCTTATCAGGCTGCCACCGCCAGACATCAGAAACATTGCGCTAACAAAATCCCCATCGCACGGTTGGTTTTGCGGGGTCAGGATTTAGGAGGTAACTAGTATGTGGAAAATTGCAGCCAAGCTCGGCGCTAAAACAACTTAGCGGCGCTATCGAACTCCCCCCTGAAACGATAGTTGGCAGATGCAGCTCTGCCACCAATTGCTAGGATGCATTTGAGCCTGATGCCTCCCCACACATTGTGACTGCCAAAATTTTCTCATCCCCATTTATGTGCGTACATAATCAGTCTTCCCGAGGCAGCACATGCGGAGAGAAAATCGATCTCGCTTCTAATAATGCACCCCAGGTCAACGGGGAACTCTGTGGGGTTGAATGTGGAGTTCGGGAAATTGTCACTGATCAGAATGCCGATGGATCCGTCTACAAAAGCAGAGATGGCGTCCGCATTTCAGAGCCGTGGAACGAGCACAGAGAGAGTCCTGTTGGCTTTCAGTATTTGGCAAAATGAAGCTTCTCTGGGCCCTCGCGGCTGTCCTTCCGCTCAGTCAGGCTTCGCCGGCCAGACGAGATGCATCCCCGACAGTTACTATCCCAGCCCCCGAGGCCACAATCATCGGCCATGAACGTCTCGGCGTCGAGGTCTTCCCCGGAATCCCCTTTGCGAAGCCCCCTGTTGGCCCGCTCCGGCTGAAGCCACCACAACCCATTACAGAGCCCATGGGTACGTATGAGGCGAAAGAAAACGGCAAGGCCTGCCCACAGTTCTTCTTCAGCACCGAACTGGATGATGCAATTCCCACCTCGGCGCTTGGCAAGCTTCTGAATCTCCCGATATTCCAGAAGGCGCTGAATGTGGGAGAGGACTGTCTTACGATTAACGTGCACCGCCCACCCGGAACCACTGCCGATGACAAACTGCCGGTTTTGTTTTGGATTTATGGTGGCGGCTTCGAGTTGGGCTGGAACGCTTTATTCGACGTCGGTAGCTGGGTTACAGCATCCGTGAATTACGGCAAGCCAATTGTCGTAGTGTCTGTGAACTATCGTGTTGGTGGATTCGGATTCCTGGCCGGAAAGGAGGTCTTGGCTGATGGCTCTGCCAACTTGGGGCTCTTGGATCAACGTCTTGGATTGGAATGGGTAGCGGATAACATTGCAGCCTTTGGAGGCGATCCAGATCGCGTTACTATCTGGGGTGAGAGCGCGGGAAGGTGAGACAATTCGCTTAAACATACGTGATTGAACGTTAAATACTAACGGGGCTATTAGTATCTCCGTATTTGACCACATGTTGATGTATGAGGGTGATAACAACTACAAGGGCAAACCCCTATTCCATGCCGGAATGATGAACTCTGGCAGTCTTGTCCCAGCCGACCCCGTTGACTGCCCCAAGGGCCAGGAGGTCTATGATACTGTTGTGGAGTCTGCCGGCTGCGCCAACGCCACTGACACACTCAGCTGTCTCCGTGAGGTCGATTATGATACCCTGCTCGATGCCATGAATGCACCTCCCGGCATCCTCAGCTACTCGTCCGTCGCTCTCTCCTATCTCCCGCGCCCCGACGGCGTCCTTTTCACCAAACCCGTCGAGCAGCTAGTTTTGGAAGGAAAATTCACCAAAGTCCCCTTCATCATCGGTGACCAGGAAGACGAAGGCACCCTGTTCGCCCTCTTCCAATCCAACATCACCACCACCGCCCAGCTGCAAACGTACCTGAGTGAGAAGTTCTTCAACAACGCCTCCCCCGAGCTCATCGAGGAGCTGACAACCATCTACTCCTCGGTCGCCGAATACGGCGCCCCGCACCGCACCGGCATGCTGAATAACTGGTATCCCCAGTTCAAGCGTCTCGCTGCCATCCTCGGCGATCTGACCTTCACCATCACACGCCGCGCCGTCCTCGAGCTGACCAACATCGTCCACCCAGACGTGCCGAGCTGGTCGTACCTCTCCTCGTACGACTATGGCACCCCCGTCCTAGGCACCTTCCACGGCAGCGATCTGTTCCAAGTCTTCTTCGGCATCTGGCCCAACTATGCCTCCAAGGCGTTCCATCAACATTACCTCTCCTTCATCTACGATCATGATCCCAATAGCAATAATGATCTCCCGGATTGGCCACGCTGGAGTACGAGCAAGAAGCTGCTAAATATGTACCCGCTCAACTCGAAGTTGATCGCGGATGATTTCAGGAGCGAATCTTTTGATTTTGTCTTGGAGAATGTTGCGAGTTTCCATATTTAGGGAGGCGGTGGGTTGCAACCGGGTTGTATATATGCGTATATCATTTATATATGTATATAGGTTATATATTGATATGTATATGTGTATATGAAAATATTAATAATCATATACCAATTTTCAAGAAGTTATACCCTCCCGTTCTTATCTTATCCAGAGACTTACATCCCCAGCGGAGTTAAGTGCACAGCAAAATCCAGCCTAAAATCTTCCAACCATCACAAACAGAGAACAAACAAAGGCGCTAGCAATAAGCTACCAATACCAGCCACGGCAGCAGCCAGGAATGAAGAAAAATCTATCCATCCAACTTAAAACCCCGCAGCATAAAAAATCAACCCCACTCTCTCCAGCCCTCAGCCAGCGCGCGCACGATGGGATCTCGCGCATCCCTAGGTAACTAGTAGCCATCCATGTCATCCAGCCAAACCGCGTACTAAGTCTCCCACCGTCCCTATCATTCATTCTCTTCATAGCTATCCTATCATCACACCCACACCCACACCCCATCAACGCAAGACTTCTCAACAGCTCCCATCCATTCATCCTTTGCCCCGTCGCCCGGTCCATCTGACCGTGGCTGATGCCGATGCCGAGCTGCGTTGGTGAGTACGGTGGTTAGGCGGTTGTTCCAGGTGGGCTTGGTAAGGATTGGGGAGGTGAGTGGGTAGGGGATGTATTTCTTGTGTGAACTTATGAGAGATAACTGACATTTAAAAAAAAAAAAAATAAAGGCAGAAAACAAGAAGACATCCTATGCAACGGAAGGATATCCCCCTTCATATAATGAGAAAAGAACAGACATAGCACGGCATAGCCGCAGAAGTAATCTAGAAACGCGAGAGCGACAAACAGTTTTCGTCCATGTGAATAACCTTCAGTCGAATCCCAAGGATAACTACTGTCATAGTTCAGAGGCTGGCTGGCCACGTTCTGAATACTCATATCACCCAGAGAGGGTCCACCGCCCGATGACGTTCAGGGCTGACATCAACTCCTCAAGCTGGGAGCTGGTTTGAAGAAAGGAGATCGCGGGATGCAGTATGTAGAACCACCCATCCATTCGGGTTTGCCAGGATGACATCTCGATCCCCAACATCAAAACTTTCACTGGTTAGATGAATCGCGAGACATCCATCTTTGCAGCGTGTATTTCCAGCTCAAAGATATCTAGTTAGTCGAGGATATAAAATCACCCGCCTGCCGGTTCTTTATCAGCCGTTGGATGGATAGAATTCCCGCGAGCAACGAAGACAGCGCTCTCGGTGAGCGCGAGATGCCACCAGATGATCCCGCCCAACTGGACGCCGACTTGCAGCGGGCTCCTCTAGTTTTTATAGTTCTGGCAGCGATCCGAAGTCGCAGCCAGCCCGTATCCACCGCAGTTAGCAGCAATTCTCAATTATCGGCTGCGATCACGCCATCCTGCCCGCTGTCTTTGTTCTCCCCGCAGTGACGGTGATCGGATGGAGGGGCAGCGAGGGGAGGATGTGTATATATTTGCGGCTGCAGTCTGTTCCCCCTGTGTTTCTGTCTGTTCTTTTATAAAATAATATAGAATTATATCGTCGTCGTCGTCGTTGAATCCAGGTATGTCTGTTTTCGGCGACCCTAGCCCTAAGCCCTAACTGACCAACGACCCCTTACCCAGACCTCAACCCCCCCCTTTAACTTCAACCGGACTTCATCTTCAATCTTTGCCTGCTTGACGCTGCAATTCTCCCCCAGCTCTCCTATTCCCTCTAGACACGCTCCGTTGGCATCCTCACCATGGCCGACCAGACCACCGCCCGCTTCGAGACCCTGCAGTTGCACGCCGGGTAAGCTCCCCTCCTCTACCCCGCCGGCAAACTCCAACTGACCCCGCGCTACAGTCAAGAGCCAGATCCCAACACCAAGTCGCGCGCCGTGCCTATCTATGCTACCTCTGTTCGTTCCCATGTCTTTACAAACCCCATCGCCGTGCGCAGCTAACAGCCCAGTCCTTCGTGTTCGATGACTCTGCCCATGGCGCCCGGCTGTTCGGCCTCAAGGAGTTCGGCAATATCTACAGCCGTCTCATGAACGTACGTCCCAACCAGCCATCCACCGCCGCAAATATGCTCCCATTACTGACACAAACCACTGCACCAGCCCACCGTCGATGTCTTCGAGAAGCGCATGGCCGCGCTCGAGGGCGGTGTTGCCGCCGTCGCCGCCTCCTCCGGCCAAGCCGCGCAGTTCATGACCATCTCCGCCCTCGCCCACGCCGGCGACAACATTGTCTCCACCACCAACCTCTACGGAGGAACATACAACCAGTTCAAGGTCTTCCTGCCCCGTCTAGGCATCAACACCAAATTCGTCAACGGCGATAACCCCGCCGATATCGCCGCCGCCATCGACGACAAGACCAAGGCCGTCTATGTTGAGACCATTGGCAATCCCCGATACAACGTGCCTGACTTTGAGGCCCTGGCCAAGGTTGCGCACGACAAGGGGGTGCCCTTGGTGGTATGCATATCTTCTATCCCATCGCCTACCTACACACAGAATCCAAACTAACAGTCAATAAATAGGTCGACAACACCTTCGGCGCAGGCGGCTACTACGCACGTCCCATCGCCCACGGCGCCGACATCGTCGTCCACAGCGCCACCAAGTGGATTGGCGGGCACGGCACCACCATCGGCGGCGTGGTCATCGACAGCGGCAAATTCGACTGGGGCAAGCACGGCGACCGCTTCCCGCAATTCGTCCAGCCCTCCGACGGCTACCACGGCCTCAAGTTCTGGGACACCTTCGGCCCCATCTCGTTCGCTATCCGCGTTCGCGTCGAGGTCCTCCGCGACCTCGGCAGCACGTTGAACCCGTTCGCGGCACAGCAGTTGCTTCTCGGGTTGGAGACGCTGTCGCTGCGCGGTGAGAGACATGCTAGCAACGCGATCGCGTTGGCCAAGTGGCTGGAGAAGAACGAGAATGTCGCGTGGGTGTCGTATCCCGGTCTCGAGACCCATCCCAGCCATGAGACGGCGAAGAAGTACCTGAAGCGCGGGTTCGGTGGCGTGCTCTCGTTCGGTGTCAAGGGTGGCGCGGCTGCGGGCAGCCAGGTCGTCGATGGATTCAAGCTCATTTCTAACCTTGCCAAGTATGTTCACTGTACACCCCAATTTACGATGTGTAGGTGAGAAGTATTAATGGAAAACAAAATAGCGTCGGTGACTCCAAGACCCTCGCCATACACCCCTGGTCGACGACCCACGAGCAGCTCAGCGAGGAGGAGCGCATCGCCTCCGGCGTCACTGAGGACGCCATCCGCATCTCCGTCGGCACGGAGCATATCGATGATATCATTGCTGATTTCGAGCAATCGTTTGCGGCCAGCAGTGCCGCTGGCGCTGCTAAATAGGTTGCTTATATAGCGGGCTGAGAATGATCTTGCTGGCCATGCTATGCCAGGGAGTTAGGCAGTGCTTTATGGGTTGTGGGTTTTTCGGCTTACGATGATATCAGTTAGCTAGCTAGATGAGCGTATGATAATGAAATGATTCCCTCTGTTTAGCCTTTTAGGTTGTTTCTTGATGTGGGGTAACTTGGAGCTTGTTACACCCTCGTACCTCATCAAGCGCCCGCCTACGATAGATGCATACATAGCGTAGGGCAGCCACCATCTACCCGGATTGTTGGGTTGGGGGTGTGGACACTACTAGTAGTGACTCCGTAGTAGGGATGGAGAGGGTTGGTATTTGGGTTAGGAGTTGGAAGTTGGGGATGGATCTGTTCGTAAATATCATCAATTTGCTTGTCTGTTAGTTAGTTAACTCTTCCCCTTCATAGCCAACCACACCGGCTGTCTACGAATAGTTAAATAATAAAACCTCGCTTCTGGAATGCCATGACAGACTGAGATGATTGCCCGTAATCAAGTTAGTTATTTAGTCAAACACGCCCTTGCTAGCCGCATAACTCCAGCCCAGTAATTATATAAGTTAGTAACTGGTTAACAAGTCCAGGCTTGACTCTGTCGCAGAACTTGGAGTGGGGAGCACAGATGACGCTCGACTGAGGCTGTGGCATCAGCAGGTTGTTCATGCTCAGGCTGTTTCTGACATTCCGATTCTGCTTCTGGTTGATGACGCCACACTCCTTGGCTGGAGACGCTCGCCAATGACACGCCGGGGGAGCCGAGGGGTTTGTGAGAATTGTGGTTGTGTTTGAAGCCGGGCTGGTTGGCGGTGGAATAGTTCGTTGCTTCAAGTTGCATTGTCTCTCTGGGAGATTCTTCAGCCGGGGGATAAAAGGCTTGAGTATGGATTGAGTTATCATCGAGCTGTATGAGCAGGGAATAAAATAGCTAATTAACTCATTACTGCTGCGTATTCCCAGTATTCACAGCCCGCGCGGCCTGCCCCTAGCCTGAGGTATCTTGCTGCGGATTTCTGGTGGCGGAGACCCGGGCTAGTTAGCCCTAATTAATTAATTAGCAACTTGGACTTGATATCTATACGAGGTCACGTTCTGCTTGGTTTGATTTCTTTTTCAACTCGCTTTCTTTTCTTCTTTTTCCTTGCTCCAAATACTTAAAGTATCCCGCCCCCCTCTTCTGCTCCTGTAACTGTCCCCCACGTCATCGCCATCCGCATCCTGAGCTCCCCCGGCTGCAAAACTTGTAATCCCGACCAGGACCAGGTATTTCAATCTATTTTCCTTCGCAAACGCTGCCGAACTCCCCGCCGTCCCCCCCTGAAACAGCTCTTCAAATATACCCATCTCCGCCGTGCTCTCGCTCACCATCACTCCATTCCACAGCGCAATCCCCCCTCCCAGCCATGGTTCCCAACATCGTCATCCTCGGAATACGAGGCGCCCAAGCTCTCTTCAGCCTGATCATCCTCGGCCTCACAGCATACGGTATGTCCACGTCCACCGCAAACACAAAAATCCAAAAGCTACCTGAAATCTAACCCCACGCAGTCATCAACTCTTTCCGCGAACTCTCCTACGGCCTCTTCCAAATCGACAGCGTAAACTTCCTCCTCTTCGCCGCCGTCTGGACCCTTTTCATCGTCGTGCCCTACCTGGTGCTCGCGCCCATCTACTTCCCCGCCCTCGCCCACAAATATGGCCTCATGGCCGCTGAGGCCCTGACCATGATCTTCTGGTTCGCGGGATTCATTGCTGTCGCCGCTATTCTTCCCGCGCCAAGGCGGTGCGATTCGCCTGAATGCCATGCTACGCAGGCTGCGACTGTTTTTGGCGCGTTTGAGTGGTAATTTTTATTATTTTATTTTTTTGCTTGGCCCCGCGCGAGTAGTTTGCAATTAACTAACTAATCACGACCAGGCTCCTCTTCGTCGGCGCCATCGTCCTTACTTTCCTCCCAAAATTCCGCGGCGAGGGCGCCGCGGAACCGCCCCAGGCGCCTAACGTGCAGATGCAGGCACATCAGGGCGTGTAGTTGGTTCATCGATCACAAACAGCCGATGTATGAAAGGCTGTCTCCGTACAGATGGGAAGCAGAGATACTCCGCTCTAAATAATCACCCCGAACGAACGAAGGAACGGATAGTTGTGTGCCGCTTTATGTTGAAGTCCCGGATGAAGATGAAGATGATGAAGAAGATGATAGAATGGAAGAGATGGTGTTTTGTCGTCAGATACCCAATTTTGAATTTTGTTATTTTTTTTTAATTGTTTTCAATCTCTACTCCATCCAAATCCTGCTCTAATTATGGGTTGAGATATTTAATTCTTTTCTTTTTCCCCTCTTCCAGATGCTGAAATTCTAGAGATATCTGTCTACTACTACTTGCAAAGAAGGCCATTTATTGGCATTAGCATTGCTTTTTCGATTTTTGAATCGCTTCCCTATCTATCTATCTATATATGCTGCGACTACAGATATTTCGCTATCGATACCCAGCATAGGTTGAGATATATCGTGCGCCACCTAATATTAATCCCAGATGTCTATGGACTTCTATTCTATGCAGTCGGTTTTTAGTCTAGATTTTTTGTTGAAACATATATATATATATAAAAATTGGTGCAGTTAGAAAACAGTTCATTTGAGGCTGGGAAAGAAGCCTTAACTTAACTTAACATTCAATCACATCCATACTTCCTTTAGCTAGTCAGTTGGTTAGTTACTTCATCAGACAGTGGCAATTCCAATCCAGCATGATCCCATCCCAGCGACCAGTGATAGATCTATTAGATACCTAGGGTAGCTAACCAGTTACATTGATCAATTAACTACTAGTAACTTGACCTTTACCCATAGTTATATATATAATTCATTACATAGTTTACTTACTCCCCATCCCACAGTGAAGATTATACACGCATGCTTCCTTCATTCACTAAATGGTACCTACCTAGGTATCCTATACCTACATCTATGCTAGGTATGTACCCGCAGGTAGGTAATGAAATTAGATAGATACATACCAGTAACTTCCCTACCTGCATACCTGACGTCCCAACGTCCCACGGCATTAGTTATATGTATGTATGTATGTTATGTATGCATGGATGGATGGCCTGATATGTGCAACAAGACCTGCATCCATCCGTCCATGCCCCTCTTGCTACATAAATAAATAAATAACTGCATTTTCCGATGGGGGTGGGGTTGAAGTTGGTATTTTATTTTAGTTAAATATGTACGGAGTAGACAGAGATGAATGGAAAAATAGGTCTGTCTGTCTGTCTGTCTGTCTGTATTATGTGGACCCGTGGATCTGTGGGGGTTGAAAAAAAATATATAGATATATAATAACGCGAAACGGACGGTGGGTGAGGGGAATAGATCGATGGGAGGGGTTTGCTCGCTATGCTATGCTATGCTAATAGGAAGCCAATTGCACGAAGAAAGAGGAATGAAGCCCACCCACCTATTGGAACCCTCCCTCCCCAGCCCAGCTTGGATATATATAAAATGCATCCATTAATCCATCATGCACTGCATGGCATTAAGAGGACAAAAACGAACAGAAGGTATCTGGGAGCAAGTAACAACTGCACCTGCATGCAAATTAAGCAATCAATCAATCAATCAATCAATTCGACAGTAAAAATTACTATATCTATTACATATCAGATTATCTGCAACATCACCATCCCATCCCATCCCATCCCGCGCCCGTCGCTGCTCAGACGGACTCTTGGACAAACACAGCGTCTCGAGTCAAGTCGAGTCCGCTTTCGCCTCCCCTCCGTATCTATCTCAACGTAGATCCGCGATACCCCCACAATTATCCATTACTATAATACAACGAAACCCAACACCTACGACTTCGACGCGAGGAAATCGGCAGCCTATATTATATATAATATTCCAACTCAGCCCACAATCCTTTCCATATCAAGTAAAACAAGGATCGAAATAAGGCAAGATCAACCACCCACCTTGTCAATATTATAATCAAACTTCTCCAGCGCCGCTAACGACTCGTCGCGCGGGTATCCCATGCCCGTTAACCGTTGGAGTATTAGATCGTCCTCGCCGGAGTCCGCGGCGAGCGCCCAGCCGGGCGGCTTGGAATCCTTCCCGCCCGGGGGTTGGGGGAAGGAGAGGGTGCTTGGCTCTTGCGTCGTGGCCTCTGGTGAGGCAGACGTATCTTTGGGTGAGCCGTCGTCGTTCTTCGGGGCGCTGGCGACGGAGAAGAGCGCGTCCCAGTCATGCGGGGCGTTGGCGTTTCCGGAAGCTGGGGGTCCGGATTTTTGCTGCGCGAACGGTGATGAGGAGGAGGGCTGTTGCTGGCTGTCAAAACTGAAGAAATCTGCGTTCGTGGTGTTGTTGCCTGAGCCTGTGCCCATGGCATTGGCGATGGTGCTGGATTTTGAAGGCGCATTGGGCGATTCGAACGACATGTCGAAGCTCGAAGGGTCTTTGTTATAATGCGACTCGAAGTCGTCGTCGTCCGAGTCATCGTCGTCGGCTTCTTTGGCCGGTGCGAGGTCTATGCCGGCGAACGCGGCTTCGAAATCGGGGGCGCCAGATTTCTTAGCATCTGACCCAGTGGCTGGGGGCTTGGCTGGCTCAGGAGACTTTGAAGTCTCAGAGGCTTCCTTTGGGGCGGATGTGACGCCATTAAAATCGGGCGCCGTCTCACTGGTATCCTTTTCAGCTGTGCCGGGAGAAGGGAAAGAAAACGGTTCAGGAGCAGTAATATCCCGCGGCGCAGAATCAGTCTGGCGCGGCGGCGAGACAGGAGAAAAATCATCATCAAACCCCCTAGGCTGCTCGCTATCGGTGCTATCATCGTCATCATCCAACTCCCGAATGGGTGGGAACTCCTTGGACTCCACTTTCGCACTCGCGCCGTTCGACTGCGGGAACCCAGAATCACTGCTTCCATTCTTCACCTTCATTGCAGCGAAAGCCTCTTCGAAATCATTGGCTTTTTGGGACTGGGACCGCGCATGTCCGACGCCACGGAACAGCTCATCAAAACTCACGTCCTTTTTGGCAGATTCTGATGGCGATGCGACTGGTTGGGCGGTATCTGTTGGGAAGGCACCAGGAATGGGAGACGAGGCTGCCTTCGCCTCAGTGTCAAAAGGGGACTTTGCCTCGCCGCCCTCTTTAGGGGCATCTTCCGAGACTACAGAAGTGCCAAAACGGCTGGCTGGCGGAGAAGGCTTGACTGAAGAAGCTTCGGACTGCTGGTGTCCTGCAATAGGAAGCTGGCTGGATGAAATTTGTCTGGACTGTGGGGGAGGCGGTGGCTCAGCAGACATAGGAGACGCTGACGGAGTTGGAGAACCAGTCGTGTCTGATGTCTTCACAATAGGGGGTGATGCAGGGCCTGGCTGGGAGGGGGACTCGGTTCGAAAAGAAGTCGGAGGTGGTGGAGTGGATGTGGAAGGAACAGAGAAAGCCGCGCCAAAAACATCATCAAACATGCTTTGCTGTGCGCCCTTTGTAGATTCCTGGGGAGACGTTGGAGGGAGCGGGAACGCATTATCAGATGAGCTCGCCGTCCGTCGGAAGAACGGGTTTGTTTGGCTGGAAGTTGACGGCGCAGGGCTGGTAACGGCAGCAGCAGCAGGCTGCGTAGGGGCAGACTGCGAAGAGGCCTGTCTCTGCAGCTCACCAATCTCCTTGGTTGCCTCGTCAATTTCACCCTGCAATCGATCGCGCTCGCCTTCAACGGTTGCAAGCTGCTTCTTGTTGATCGCCACCAACCCCTTTTGTTGACGAGCCTCGGAACGGGCTTTTTCCAGCTGCGGCTTTAACTGGCTGACTTGCGCATTCGCCTGGCGAATCTTTTCCTTCAGATTAGCATTCTCGCGCTTATCCGAATCCAGCGCGGCAGATATCTGATTGTACTGATTTTGCAGGTCCTGGCGAGTGGCGTCGACCATGGCAAATTCCTGCTCCACCTTCCGGGTCTCAGCCCTGGACGTCGCTAACCTTTCCTCCAACGCCTTGAAATCCTTTGCTTCCTGCTCGTACATTGTTCTAGCCTGGGCCAGGCGGGCCACAAAGTCCTGTCTTTGCTTGGCGTTTTGGCTTAATTCCTGTTCTGCGGCCCCGCGTTTCCCTTGCACATTTTGCATATCTCTCGACAAGCTCCCTATCTGGTTCGAAAGATCTGCCAAGTTAGATGTTTCCTGGGATACGCCCTTGTGTTCGTCGAAACTATCCAAATCGCTCAATAGATCATGTCCAATCGCCGGCGGCGACTTTGGCTGCGCTGGTGCGCCCAACCCTGTTGTATGAGGCGTAAGGCTCTGTCCAAAGGTGGATGAAGGAACAAACGGTTTAAAGGTGGCGGAGCCGGCAAGTGGTCGAGTAGGGGAAGAGGGAGTCTGGAAAGGGGGATTCGATCCGCCAGTAGACTGTGGAATCTGGGGCGCAACTTGGGGTGGAGGTGCAGGTTGGGCTGGGGCCGCAAAAAAGTCAGCACCAAATATGTCCTGCGATGCGGGCCGTTGGGCTGTATTTTGTGGCGCGCGTCGAGGGGGTGGGGCAGCCTGTTGGCGCATGCTTGGGGGGATCAACGCGAGAGGGAGTGCGTGCGGCAGCGGCTCCCGAGTAGTGTGCTGTTGCCGGACCAAATACATCGCAACAGCAAACTCTTCCTTGCTCAACTGGCCGTCTCGATCGATATCGGCCAAATCCCATATCGACGCCAGTGTTTCCTCCGGCAGTTGCGAGTTCGTGAGAAATTCAACAGCCTGGTCTCCAGTGATATACCCCAACTTTCCCTTATCGACAGTGGCGAACACTGTATCGAAATGCGCCTTTTCTTGGGGAGTAATCGTCCAGTCACTTCCAGTAGACTGTACCGAAACAGTAGATTGGAACTGCGGTGGTCGATTAAGCGGGCTCTGCGCTCGCTGAGGACCCGATCCACTATATTGTTTAGGGATAGCGGGCACTGGAGGGACATCAGGTGGCGGTCGCGAACTGGTCGACGTTCGCACAGCACCCCGTCGAGCAGCAGCGTCATATAAACCCGGAGGAAGAGTTTGCGGCAGTCTTTTCATGGTACCGGTCCTGAACGCACTTAACAGATGCATGGCGATGATAAACTCCGTCGCATCGAGAGCGCCTCGTTGTTTCGTATCGGCCAGGCCCCATATCCCACCCAAAATGTCGATACGCAATCGCGCCCGCTCGAATATCTGCTTCGCTTTTTCACCTAGTTTTCCACAAGTGAGTCCTCCGAGTACTAAAGCTGGAACCACTCCGACGAGGAAATACCTGACAAAACCCCATTATGCACATCTGACTGGTCAAACAAGGCGGCAAACTTGGCAGCATCTTCGGACCGCAGCTGTGGAACTTCATCGTCGCGGGTTCCGGGGGGACGACTCGACGCGGCGGGCGGCGGTTGAGCAGCTGGCTCTGTATCTACCGTGATACCATTGAACTTTGGAAGAGGGCCAGCTATAGGAAGATTAGCGCACGGATAGAATAGTGTAAACATTATACGGAGCCTTACGCTTCAATACCAGCTCCCCAATCGGCTCGCGCCCAGCCTGCGCATGCCCAACCAATCGCATAGCCACGCCAAACCCCGAACGGCTCAGCTGGCCTTCATTCTGCGGATCGGCAAGCTGCCACATCTGTAGACCCAAAAAGCCAACGTTCAGCCCATATCCTATTCCGCTCATGAAAAACAGCATAGCTGTCCCGTAACAGCGACGGTATTTGCTCGCACTTACCGAAGCCAGCCAGTCAGGCGGCAAATTTGTCTTCTTGAAAAACGGTATAGCCATCCTGCCGGGAATAAAACCGAGATTCTCCTTGTCCGCCGCCTGGAAGAGCTGGGAGAAGACCCATTCCTCCTCCGGCGTGAGGTTCAGGTTTGGAGGCCCTGTACGTAGCGAAAGGCGCACAAGTCAGTATTCGAATTGTGTCAGACAGGCGGTAGTCGCATTTGTTGTATGTGTTGTGCTTGGAGTAGACATGGGTTTGTATAAGGTCCACCCACCTCCGTCTGCCATTGTTCCGTTCACGCTCGCAAGCAACGCTCCTCGTGATCCGTCGTGTGTTTCCGCAATGTAATGCGCAGTAGGTGGTCAGCCCAGAGTAGGCGGGGGAGGTGTTACGCGGCGAGCATGGAAGGGCGAGTGGGAGCCTATATGGAGGACTCAGGGGCGAGTGCCAGACCGAGGATGGCAAATCAAAACAGACGGGCCGCAAACCATTCAACAAACAAGCAGGGAAATGCAAAGCGCGCAAAGATATCGGATATCGCTGAAGCCTAGAGACCGGGGTATCGCAGGAGCAAGATATGCTGACGGGGAGGTTGGGAGTCGCAGCAGTCCGGGGTCGAGCAGATGGATGTCGCTTGAGGTTGCAATTAACTCGTCCCGTGACCCGTAATAATACGCGGCCGGTACCCGCCAGGCAGGGGAGACCGGGCGTATAGCCGTGTATCCGCGTATCGGCCGCGTAATCGCTGTATCTTGGTGATTAGGTAAGCAGGACGGCGGTACGGAAGCACGACACAGCATAGAAAGGGGGGTTGGGGGGGATATATCCGTGGGAGCAGATGGCCTTCGTTGATGTAGACTGGTAGAAGGGGCCTGATACTTATCAAGAACATGCACAACCGGTACAGAATGAATGGACTAGTATTAAATATATTATGTAGATAGAAGCCTACCCTGCCGCTCCAGCTTCATTAAACAATTTAAGATTCAAGATCGTCCTGTTCCAGACGGCGCGGAAGCCGTGTCAAATACCAGTACCAACTCTTGAAACAGCCAGGATGTGCCATTGTTGCCGTCTGATCATCTCAGTACCCGTCAAGGCAGACGGTATACATACGGCCTCCATCCGTCTTGAAAGGCAAAAGCAACAAAACAAAGCTTAGACAGGCCCGGGAGCCTCTGGGAGATTTATTAGGGGTATAATAAACAGCGAAGATTCATGTTTAGTGCAAAGCAAGATACACACATACAACAACGGCAAGAATCAGGTCGGGTTCCTCATTGACGCACGTATTTAGTACTCGGGCTCAATCTCATCCTCCAAGGAATCGCTGGCAACCTCCTCATAATCCCGCTCCAGAGCTGCAAGGTCCTCGCGAGCCTCGGAGAACTCGCCTTCCTCCATACCCTCACCAACATACCAGTGCACGAACGCACGCTTGGAGTACATGAGGTCGAACTTGTGGGACAGCGCGGACCAGGCCTCGGCGATGGCAGTGGTGTTGGACAGCATGCATCTGTAATTGATTAGCATAGATCTTACTCTGTGTATGGGATGAGATAGCTTACACAGCACGGTTGACCTTGGCAAGATCGCCGTTGGGGACCATCTGAGGAGCTTGGTAGCAGATACCAATCTTGAAACCAGTAGGGCACCAGTCAACGAATTGGATAGTGCGCTTAGTCTTCAAGGTGGCCACGGCGCTGTGCACGTCCTTGGGCACAACATCTCCGCGGTACAGGAGACATGTTGCCATATACTTGCCGTTGCGGGGATCGCATTTAACCATCTGGTTGTTAGGCTCGAAGCAGGACATGGTGACTTCCATGACAGAGTTCGACTCGTGCGAGGCCTTGGCCGCAGAAACGACTGGGGAGTACGCAACAAGCGGGAAGTGGATGCGTGGGTATGGCACCAAGTTGGTCTGGAACTCGTTCAGGTCGACGTTCAGGGAACCATCGAATCGGAGAGAGGCGGTGATGGAAGAGACAACTGTATAAATTTGGTTTTGTTAGCTCAAAATGCCGAAGTGGATTGGGAGTATTATGGGCCTGACCTTGAGCAATCAGACGGTTGAGGTTCTCGTAGCTGGGCCTCTCAATGCCCAGGTTCCGGCGGCAGATGTCGTAGATGGCCTCATTGTCCACCATAAAACTACAGTCAGAGTGCTCCAGAGTAGTGTGTGTTGTGAGGATCGAGTTATAGGGCTCGACGACCGACGTGGCATTCTGTGGGGCAGGGTAGACACAGAACTCCAGCTTGGTCTTCTTGCCATAGTCAGTAGATAGGCGTTCCATGAGCAGGGCACCGAAACCAGATCCCGTTCCGCCTCCAAAGGAGTGGAACACCAAGAATCCCTGAAGACCGGCACAGTTATCCGCAACGCGGCGAACCTTGTCAAGCACCTGGTCGATCATCTCCTTGCCCACTGTGTAATGGCCACGAGCGTAGTTGTTGGATGCATCCTCCTTGCCAGTGATCATCTGCTCTGGGTGGAAAAGACTGCGGTAAGCGCCGGTGCGGACCTCATCGACGACGTTTGGCTCAAGATCGCAGTAGATGGTTCGGGGGACATACTTTCCCTGGCCTGGATCGCGAGCACGTGTGAGTTTCCAAACTAGAGGATGCAGTAGTATTCGGGGTGGAAATGGGACGAACCAGTTTCGGAGAAGAACGTGCTGAATCCTTGGTCTGGATCGGCAGCTTTCCGCTCCTCAGTCAGGTATCCGTCGGGCTGTCAAGCAGAAGCCGCATTAGCTAGCGCTCATGGAAACATGGAACCCCGAAAGGGAGAACAAAGGAGGGATATCCCACATACCTGGATGCCATGTTCCAGGCAGTACAGCTATAACAAAACAAAATGCCATTGTCAGCGGTGCGTGATACTACGTGGATGGCTGCGCGGACTTCATAGGGAGGTTGGATAAGAGCGGTGAAGTCATACCTCCCAGCAGGAGTTTGCGATTTGGCAACCAGCCTGGCCGACTACACAAGATGATTATCAGCAAAAGCCAAACATACGGCAAGCAGCATAGCACCGGGGGCAGCATACCGTTCAAACTCACGACTTCTCTCATGGTGGCGGGTGATGTAGAGGATATCGAGGGAGGTCAAGATTGGGCAGAGACGGACGCCCAATGGAGGCTGATGGATGGAATGAGGGAGCGGTCAGGGAGCTCCGATACGGCGAGATGGGAGCTGTGGTTTGGTCAGACGGTGGACGGCCTGGGCGAAGCAGCAGAGGGGGGTATCAGACCTTGGGAGAGATCACGAAGGTGTTCGTGCAGTCGGGATGTCGAGGCGGAGATCGAGATGAGGTGGTGAGCGAGCAGTTTTTTTGGGGAAGGTCGAGCGCGGTAAGAATAACATTGTGTATTGTCACGCTGCAATACACAGAAGAGGGTGTATTTTACCCCTGATTCGAGCAGGCGGTACGGAATGCGGGTCCGATCCAGCAGCTGGCCAATCATAGGTTTGGAAACCGTACGGTCACTTTGGTTCGCGTTTTGTTTTTCACGGTACGCTTTGTTGTGTTTACCAGGTCACGTGGACCTCTCCTATGTCCAGGGCAGTAGACCATATATATGGATAGTTGTATTTCTCTCCGCCCAGGGGTCAGTTAAAAGGAGCTTGAAGTGTAGAATAGTGACGGAGCCTATATAAATATGTCAATAGCTAAAGCTGTCTTGTCATGCGGTTCCAAGCTTTCGCCTGGATGCATTTGAGTTCCACATAGTAGCTGCTTACTCAGCCCGGAGAATAGCAGCAGGTCTTGGCATGATCGTCGCCTCATCCATCATCAACGTTTGAGATTCCTATCCGATCTATGACAAACTACGCCAACCCTATGCAATAACAATATTCAGGACGATAATGGATATGCCCACCGGTATGTTATGCTTGCTCTCTTAATTCAAGTTTAGTTAAAATCAAGGCATGCCTAGCCATTTGCCCCTTGTCCGTCCAACTACTTCTTTTTGCCTATCTAGTATCACTCTTATGGTTATGCGCGGACATGTCTGCCAGTAGAGCTTGTTATCCCCTTTATATTCCCTATTCTAATTATCTGGCTGCATGTCGTTGCCCTGGTCATGTTGATGCGAAATCCTACATTCTTGCTCTTTACAAGGAGCTGATCAGCCGATCAGAAACCAATACTAACATGTTTATAGATTTTGGAACCCCCTGTTATCAAACAATTGCAAGATGACCATATTTGGCTCTTAGAATTCTTGTACTTTAAACAAATCACTAGCCCAGCACTTCCAGCATCAGGGCCCGTCTCCGCAAAATTGCAACCATGGAATCATTCCTATGTCTATTCCTCCTCCTCATAGGCACAGTGCTTGCCAATGTCGAGAAAGTCATCTTCACAGCACCCCCTCCCAGCCCATTGCAATCCCAGCAGCCGGATTTCGACGATTTGGAGATTGAAAGATTATCTCCCCACGAGCCCTCGACGAGGACATATATCACCGCTACGTTCGCGTCCAAAGAAGCCCCGGACGGCGCGGAGAGTTGGTTCTATCTTGACGGGTTACGGCCTGGTCAACGGTATGAAGTACGCATTTGTTATTTGGCTACTGTAAGATTTCCCTTCATCATCAACTATCCACCCCCCCCCCCCTAAACCAAGCCTAGAACAAAACTAACAAGGCCCCCAGCAACCAACAACCTTCACCCTAACAACCCACACCCTCTCCGACATTCTCGACTCCCCCCCCCTCATCTCAAGCCTAACCACCTTCTCAACCACCCACCTCCCCACCCTCCTCCACAACCTGCAATCCCAAGACCCCCACTCATCCCACCCCCTCCAACTCCCTCCCAAACTCGGCCTCTCCTCTTCCTCATCCTCATCCTCCCCGCAAACCTCAGCACTCTTCCTCCAAATCCACGCTGCAGCCGATTACTTCTCTCTTGACAAGGGGCTAATGCAGAACGTGCCCCCCGTGCAGGCGGACATCATTCTTGATCCGTTTTTGTTTAATGTGTTTCCGAAGAGTCTAGTGCCTACGGCAGGCTATCTGGCAATTGTTGCGGGGGGTGCGTGGCTGGTGGCGTGGCTGGTGTGGGTGGGGATTGAGGGGGTGGCGGAGAGGGAAGGATGGCGGAAGGGTGAAGGCGGGCGGCGGGGAGGGGGAGGGGGAGGGGGAGGGAAGAAGGATATTTAGGTTGTAGCGGTTTGGGTTGGGTTGGGTTGCTAGTTACTTTTCGGCCTTGTTATTATTGTATCTCGCTGGTTGGTTTGGTAGTAGTTATGTTTTCTCAGGGTTATCTTGGGACTGTACAGTATGTTAGGTAGAACCGCCGTGATTGACCAAAATGAGTTGGGCTTGTCTGTTTCCTTTGTATATCTAACTTGTCGTTAAACTTTCCCGGCGCTGTCTGCTCCTTTTAAGCTGTGTTCTCATACCATATCGTGCGAATATGAATATTGTACGTGGATATCTCGCCTTGTTTGGTTTTAGTAGTATTATTTTAGTATTGTTCAAAAAAATAATTCTTTCATGAAGACACTCTTTCCCTACTGATTTTTTTATCTATTTAATGTTGTTGGGTTGGACAGATGGAAAATTGTCGTGGTGGTGGTGATGGTGATACACGACTGGCAAGAAATATATTTTTTCTATTGCATGTTTCGCAGGGCATTGGGATTGACCCGTGTAGAACAGAAATCCTAAAATGATATGTAATGTACAGCTAGACAAATGAATATGTGAAGGGGAAATTTATTTATTTATTCATAATTACCACCGTGGAGATAGTTCACCTTGAAAATTTTAAAAAAGCAGGACAGCTCTGGCGTAAAGTAACTAATGGCCTGGCATTGCATCAAGAAATTACTGGTTCATGAAGTAATTAGTATGCTGTACAGCCAGATGAGGATTAGAATGTGAGATAAAGCTGAGCCAAAGTTTGCAAGTATGTATGTGGTTGTGATGGTCACCACCAACCGTGTGCTGGTGTACTAAGAGCCGTACGGCACAATAACCATGGAGGAAAATAACATTTTATCATTTTGTATATTTTTTCATATCCCCATTCCCATGGCTAGCCTCTCTCCTCATGGTTGGAAGCTACTATGTATATACCGTAATCTAACAGATGGTTTTTGCAATACAATTACAGAAAATTTGGGGGAGGCGTGGAAAGACGAAAAAAGGAAATATGCGACGGACAAAGGAGATGTGGGGATTGTTGGAGTAGAGGAGCCTTTCCTGACGCCCCTTTAATTACTGGATAGCTAGCAGACCAAGAAGCCAATCAAGAACAAAAGGGGGCTTGGAAAGGTAGGAATGGGGGGTTTGTTGGGGTGTTAGGAACGCATGTTTACACGGTCAAGCCGATATCGCTGGCGAAGGGGAGAGTGAAGAGATCGCCGACGGAAGCGACAGAAGCCTTGTTCGAAAGGAGGGATTGGGCGGCCTGTTTTAGTTGGTTAGAATAATTGATACGAGGATTAGGGGGGTGTTCTAAACATACCGCCTTAACCTGTTGCTCAGTGACCTTATCGATGCTCTTTCCAACCTCGGTGATCTGGAATGGCTTTCCGCCGTGGATGAGGCCGGATCCGGTGACCTCGAGGCTAGAGGCCAGGTTCTCACCGGCTTCCAATGCACGGAACTTGGCAAGAGCGGTGGCCTTCTTGATCTCCTCGCTGGCGATGTTGCCCGCAGCAACGTTCTTGATGGTCTCAACGACGCTCTTGCTGGCGGCAGCCACACTCTGGGCGTTGCCGGAGATGGCGATAGAGAGAAGGCCAGCATCGGAATAGGCGGCATTGCTGGTCGATACGTTGACGTTGGGATAGGTATCAACAGCCTTGGAGAGGAGGGAAGATCCAGGGGACCACTTGATGGTGGACTGGCCTCCAAGCAGGGCGGCGAGGACGGAGAATTCGGGCTTGTAGGCGGCGCCAGTACCAAAGGCACCGGATCCGGGGAATGCGATCACTACGGCGTTTCCGGCCTGGCTTGTGGTTCGCTGTTCGCCTCCAAAGTACTTGGTTGGCTCGTATGCCCTGGGGGAGAACAACCCGGCAGTTGTGGCGGTAGGGGTGTCGCGGAAGAACTGACCAACCCATTTGGACAAATCAGCGGTATTGGCGCCGCTGGAGACAACAGCAATGGATGGTTTCGAATATGCGGCCTGGGCAAAGGCGGAGATCCCCTCCACGTCGACATACTTCTTGAAAGGCGAGGAAGATTGGGGAACCAGATGCTCTCCGAGGCCGCGGTGGAAAGCAACGTTATGGGCGGAGTCTAGAGCCTGAACAGCTGGATTGGCCAACACGCCGTCCTGGGAGTACTTAACAAGTCCCATGACGACTTCGTCGAGCTCATGCTCTGATAACAAATTGTTCATGTTAGATTGCGGCCACATGGAATATTCGGTTCCACCAAAGATATTACTCACGCGCGTATTTGGTGCCGGATATCACCTCCGCAAACAGCTCTGCGTAATAGGGAAGATCGTTGCTGAGGAATTTAGCGGTAAGGACAACGTTTTCTCTCGAGTGGGAGGACGAGAGCTCTCCACCAAGCAGTTCGGATTCCCGGGTGATCCGCAGAGCCGACCGCTTGACCGTTGACTGCCAATTGAAACATATTGTTAGCGACCAGACTTCAATAGCGCAAATCTTAAAGAGAAAGGTGGAATCTTGATGGATATCAGCTCACCTTGAAGGCAAACTTCTCCAAGATATCGGAGTATCCGGGGAACGGCTGGTATCGGGAACCGGCCTTCGCAACAAGCGACAAGGTGGTGGTTGGTCCGGCCACTTCTCTGTTGGCAAATTTCACGCCGGCGGCATCGCCAGTCTCATATTCGAAGCCCTTGGGGGCAGCCGCCGCAGCCATGCCCCGTCGAGAGTTGGCGTTGGCGATGCATTGTTTTCGGAGGGAACGCGGCGCATTCCGGCCGAGGGCGGACCGCGAAAGCATGATCGCGGGTTTTGGAGAGACGGGGAGGAGTAGGAGAAGAAAGGAAAATAGCAATTGAGGACAATTGGCGGGGGTGGGGAGAAAGCAACGGCGTCTCTTGACTCTCTCAGGCCGTCCTTTGAGGTTCAAAAAGCTTCAAGACGTCGGAGGGAATTGGCCGTCGGATTATGCGGCCTCTGATTGGCCGGGTTGACGAAAGCTTGGCGCCCGGTTCCCTAGTTTCTCCGAGGTCACGTGGCGCCAAGCACAAAATCCGAAAGGGGAAAGGCGCGTTTTTGGCGACCGCGGGACATTTTGAGCCTCAAATGGACGGCAACGACCACGGATTTTTGCTTGCTTTTCTCTCCGCGAGCTGGACAGTCGATATCTCGTCCCTCTGCCGGCAATTGGCATAGCTCTGCTTTCATCTTGCACCGCTAGCCTCTAATCACACCCATGAATGCTCAGCGGTGACACTACTGACTGTTCTAGGAAGCTGGGATTGCTCTAGAGAGCCAGGGAATCATGTCTCAGGTGAGCTTCATATCTAGCTGAACGCTGCTTGTTCGTGGCCCGGGGCTGATATTTTGAATCGCAGTATGCTGCTGAGCTGTGCAAGCTCCTGATCACCGATAATTTCGGTGAGCTCTATTCCGTAAGTCCTCGCGCAAAACCGCCCAAGAAAAGGCTTCGTTCGACTCAAGCGGGGGCTAACCGCTATCTAGTTGATATTCTCCCATCTTCTCTATCATGGCCGCCAGCCGCTTCCCAAGATCGTCCACAATACTCGGTTATCGCCACGTCAGGTCAGACACGGCCTGGCCGTCCTCATCCAACAACACCTTATTTACCACCACACGTCTCTTGATGACGGAATCACATATTACGAAGCTAGCTGGAGGACGGCATACAACTTGATTCGGTCAGGGAGGATCCTACAACTGGTCGAGGAGAAACTGGGCGATTATCCAGCCAAGGTGTTGTCAACCATCCTCTATCTCGGACACGTCAAGATCAGCTATCTCGAAACCCTCCCAGAACTTCAACCCAAAGCGCAGAAGAAGACAAAGAAGGCTGCAGACACAAATGGGTTGAATGGAGAACACCATGATGAAATTAATAGTGTTGATGAGGAGGATGAAGGCGAAGGACTGGAAAATGGCACCACTGATGCGGACCTCCCACCTTCACAGCTACATCCTACTCTGAGGTCGTTGGCTGCCTATGGGTATATTATGCGAGTGCGGGATGCACACTTTCAAAGCCCATCTGATCTTATCGACGACGCAGAAAAAGCCATAAAGTCGCGGTCAGACATCCGTTCTTTAAAAGGGAAGAAGCTTCAGGAGGCCGTCGATGCCGGGGTAGAGGTGTTTATCAAGGAACGGACCGATGGAACTATATCCCAAGGCCCACTTGGAGGTGCCCTTCCGCGGGGTACCAAGAGGCGAGCAGGAAACTCGGCGGCTGCTTCTTCAAATAAGAGAGTGAAATTTGACCATGCGGTAGAGGGTGATGAGGACGAAGACGAAGACGACTTTTATGGCGATGACTACGTGGACGACAATGCGGCGCCAATGGATGTAAGTGCATTCCTGCAGCATTTAGAATTTTCGATGCTGATCTACTATAGACAAACCTGATTATCCGAGTCAACTATCAGAAATTCGAGGTGGCGTTGCGCAACAAACGCTTAGTTAGGTTGGCCGAGCAGCACACTTCGACTGTGACGTCCCAGGTTTATGAAGCCCTTCTTGATCGGATCGAATTGAGAACCTCGGAATGCAGGAAGCAGGCGGAACGTGTCCCAGAAGGGGAGGAAGGCGAGCAGTATTCCGTAGCGATCCCATTACATACAATTTTGGACGATCTCGACCCGCAACTAGATCTTGCTGGTGTCATGGCTGGTTCAGAGCCAAAAAATCCCGGTTTAAACGGACACACAAACGATGAAGACGACGACGATGATGATGAACCCCATACGAGTGGCGGTAGTGGAAGGCCTGGAAAGAATCGAATATACGCCCTGGAACAACATTTATCACTCCTCGCCCAGGAACCACACATTTTTACTACACGCAGTATGCAATCTGGGATAATAACATGGGCTGTCGAATATAGACGCCTTGCTCGAAGGCTTCGACATCTGGAACTCGAGCGTCTCATCGAAGCCCGCTTCGGCGGCATCGCAGTTCGACTCATTCGGGTTCTTGCCGCGAAAGGAAGATTAGATGAAAAGCGATTGCAGGAGATTAGCTTAATGGCATCGAAAGAGCTTCGTCAAGTGCTTGCACAAATGGAAGCTGCTGGTTTTGTTGATCTACAAGAAGTGCCCCGAGATGCTCAACGCCAGCCCTCGCGGACAATGTACCTGTGGTTCTACGACCCAGACCGTGCAGCTACAATGGTTCTCGAAGACACATACAAGACCATGGCGCGCTGTTTTCAGCGGATAGCGGTTGAGCGGAATAAACTGAAGTTCTTCCTGGAAAAGACCGAGCGGACGGATGTTAAGGGCAACGAAGAGAAATACCTATCTCCAGCCGAGTTGAAAACGCTCCAGGAGTGGCGAGATAAGGAAGCCCTGTTGTTGGGGGAGGTGGGGAGATTGGATGAACTTGTTGCTGTTTTTAGGGACTATTGATCTATCTAAAAATTTATACTCACCCTATTTAAGTTTCTCGTCCCTTTTCTAGTGTTTCAGCTTGACTTACCCCTCGAATGTATGACCGGAAAAACGGAAGACGTGGGATGGACATATCTGAATAGCTTTTGTGACAAAGTCCCTCACCTTCTAGAAATTTCGGGTTTCACAGCAGGTCCGTTCCAACAAGAATCTGTAAGTCAAATTCATATCATCTTCCTCATGCCTTAATCCAGTCTGGAAAATTTGATCTCACATGGATATTAGCGAGAGCAACCTGTGTGGCTATTTTGAGAATGCATAAGCGCCCTGATCCATCGCCTTTGATGCATACTAACTCGTCGTAACGCCCATAGAGAAAATAGCGCCGCGGATATGCCGCTGCCAAGCCCGAGCTCGTTACAGCCAATCGGGAATTTGGCCCCAATATCAAACCCTTCTTGGTGGTTTGTGTCTTACTGCAGATGATGCTCCATCCATCCAGTTAAAATCCGACACAACTTGCGGGGGACCCCTGTAGCCTTCTGTGGAAACACGGACGAAGCTCAAACAATCATGTCTGGCTGGCTTTGGAGGGCTGCATCAGTTGATCATTGGTCGAAATATTCTTCAACCGACAAGGGGTTGAACGTGATCAAATGCAAGGCTGCGGCCCTGAAAGATGGTGGCACCGTGGAGCTGTACAAGATGGGCGTCTCTTGCTTCCTTCGATTTATTACCTCATGGAGGGTTCATTCTTTGGAATATGAGTGCCATAAACCATGGGCAGCACTTCTCTGGAACCTTCACTCGATAATTCGGCATACACGGTGGGATGGATCGCAGCTTTACCACACGAACTAGCCGCTGCGAAGGTGATGCTGGATAAGAAGCACACGGCTCCACGGTATACGAACCCGAGTGACGAGAACATCTATGCACTTGGATCTATCAACAGCGATAGCGGCGAGCACAATGTTGTCATTGCTAGCCTTCCATCCGGACGAGCCGGGCCTACACCAGCTGCCACAGCTGCGACACGAATGCTCGCCAGTTTTCCCTCAATTAGGATCGGCCTGATGGTTGGCATTGGAGGAGGGATTCCGAGCAAGAAGAACGACGTCAGACTAGGCGACATTGTGGTCAGCAAACCAGAGGGCCGGTTCGGGGGTGTGAGACAATATGATCGAGGAAAGGCTACGGCGACTAGTTTCGAGGAACGGAGTGCATTGAACTCTCCACCCTTAGTCTTGCTCAATGCTCTAAGTGTTCTGCAAAGCGAACACGACATAACTGGAAGTATGGTGCCTGCCATATTGAAGGATGTGCTCAGGAAAAACCCGAGGATGTCCAAACCGGGGCCCTATGGAGCCTACATCTATCCAGGCCCAGAATGTGATAGATTATTTAACGCATCCTACGAGCATACGAGCAACGAAGACGATTGCGTTGAATGCGACAGTGAACAGGAGATCAAACGTAGCAAACGAGATGACCAAGATCCATATGTCCATTATGGCACCATTGCTTCAGGCAACGCCGTTATCGGGAATGCATTGGTACGAGATTCACTCTCCCAAAATTGCCTTTGTTACGAAACAGAAGCTGCGGGCTTGATGAATGATTTCCCATGTCTTGTTATCCGTGGGATTAGCGACTATTGTGACACACACAAGAACGATCACTGGCAAAAGTACGCTGCAATTACTGCGGCGGCGTATGCAAAGGAGTTACTTCAGGTTATACCGGTCAAGGACATGGGCAAAGAGCAGGAGGCGATAAAGATTATGAAGGCATGTTAGCTGTGATCCATCCTTTTGTTTGGTTGTAGCTGGTTTCAGCCTTTGTCTTCAATGTGGGGCTGTTGATATTCCACGGCGTGTCACGGGAATATATTGTCAGATTTTTGTTCCCGAAACATCGTTCTGATGCTACGCATACTTACTGTACTTTACTAAAAGGCAAATTATAACTAATAGGAAATGCAATACAGAATATCGAGTCGGCTACAGATCGGATCGAATCCACTTTGAAAACTGCTATCCGAAACCAAATGCAGCCTAAGCTCGCCAAATGGTTATCTCCGCTTTGCCCATCCGGCCGGCATTCAACGACTAGAAAGAACCGGGTTCAAGATACAGGGACGTGGCTTGTTGATATTCTTGAAGGACTAGAGTTTTTCTCACAAGAAGCAAAACACGGAGCAATATGCTGCTACGGAAATCCGGGAGCGGGGAAGACATTTATTTCGTAAGTTCAATGGAGAAAGTGTTTGTGCCTGGTGAGCCTCCCTTAGTTTGCTAATATCGCAAATAGGTCATTGGTGATTGACGAGCTGGAAGAGCGAATTGGTTTGGATTCGAAGATAGGGCTGGCATATATGTATTTCGACTACACAGACGCAAAGGAACAGACGACGGAGAATGTCCTCGGCACACTCATCCAACAGTTGTTGCAATTCCTATCCGAGACCCCCCAGGCCGTTTTGGATCTGTATGATGTCAAGCAACGGAAACCACTCGAATTGACAGACGCATGCCAGCTGCTTGATATACTCTGTCAGCAATTCAGCAGGGTATACATTTGTCTGGACGCGCTTGATGAATCAAAAGGACTACCTTCCCTTCTGGAGTGTTTGCGTAATAGACTGGGTTCGATGCAGCTATTCATAACTTGCCGACCTCATATCCAGCAAACCGTTTGCAGATATTTCGAACACCGGCATGAAATAACAATAGAAGCCCGGAAGGATGATATCGAGCGATTTATTGAGCGCGAGATTGCCTGGCCCAACGACCCTTTGCCCGAGGCTATGGACGAAGGACTGAAAGCAAAGATTTTTGATGTAGTTGTTGGCTCAGCAGATGGATTGTTAGTATTTACCCTGGCTCGCCCCCATGCTTTTTTCCATCCCCATCTCTAAAAGTAACACCGGGCTAGATTCCTATTACCTGCTCTGCAAATCCGCACCATCCTCGACAAAACCACGATTTATGATAGGGAACTATGCTTGGAAAACTTGCCATCAAGTGTGGGTGACGCCTTTCAAATGACCATAAAGAGAATCGAACATCAGTCGGAATCCCAATATGAGCTAGCCGCAAAGATACTGACTTGGATTCATCTGGCGGAACGGGTACTCACCGTTGCTGAGCTAACATGCGCGCTTGCAGTTAGAGACGGCCACAGTTCTTTTAACGCAAGGGCAATGCCACCAAAAGGTTCCCTTCTAAATTACTGTCATGGTTTAGTTGTGGTTGACCAGGAGACATCCTCTATCCGCCTAGTCCATTACTCTCTTCACGAACACCTCCGAAAGCAAACAGAAATATTTGGTCATAGCAGGGAGAAGTGGCACAGCAGAATTACACGCACATGTCTTACCTTTTTGCAATTCGATTTCCCGCCAGATGCGGAGCTACCGGATTATGTAGACCGAGAAATGTTCTCGTCTACCGTGGAAGGTGCACTGTTTTCATACGCCGTGCACAGTTGGGGCGATCATTTTCGACAATCCGGGAATCTGCAAGACTCACTTTCAACACAAGCTCTGGAATGTCTGCAGCAGGCCACAGAACCCTCGTTGAATAACGAGTTTGCCTCCCGCGCGCGGCCCAGAATTTTATACGGCTTTAACTGGTACCATGGTGTCATGCCATCATTGGGCTCTCCAATTCATATAGTTGTTGAGTTTGGGATTGCACACCTAGTCAAGAGGCTTTTGAACAAGCCCATTCTCCCGTATCAGGACGTTAACTCCAAACTCGGGCACGGCTACTCTCCGCTATTTTCTGCGGTACGAAACGGAGACGAGGCAATGGTGAGACTGTTGATCAAAGAAGGTGCAGTGGTAGATTCACTGGATAAGGACAACACAACGCCGTTATCACTGGCTGCGACCGCCGGGTATGAATCGATAGCAAAACTGCTTATTGATAGAGGTGCTGCGGTGGACTCGGCCGGTACTGGCAATGAAACTCCATTGTTATTCGCTGCACGAAATGGGCATGAGAAGGTAGTAAGATTGCTAATAGACAGAGGGGCAACAATCGATATCGTGTCTTATTACCCAGGCATTTCCTATAGTAAGGAGACACCGTTGGTGGCAGCCGCATTGAAGGGACGCGAGGCAGTAGTGAGGCTACTGCTTGAAAAAGGTGGTGTGATGGACAAGGTCAACTGGGATGCACTGATTCACGTTGCAAGGCGCGGGCATTTGACAATAGCAAGGCTTCTGCTCCAGAATGGTGCCCCAGTGGACTCGAAGGATGATCAATCCGGGTCAAGGCCGATAACATTTGCTGCGAATGAAGGACATGTGGAAGTTGTGAAGTTGTTAATTGAAAAGGGTGCGCCGGTGGACTCACTAGATGATCGAAACCGAACGCCGTTATTATGTGCAGCAACGAATGGGCATACATCTGTCATGGAGTTGCTAATCGAAGAGGGTGCTAAGGTGGATGCAATAGATGTGCTTGGCCGAACATCCCTGCTATGGGCTGCACAGAACGGACACGAGGGAGCAGTGAATTTGTTGATCGAGGAAGCGGCTTTTGTGAAGTCAGTGGATGTATTTGGCCGAACGCCTTTATTATATGCGCAGGAGGAGGGCCATGAGGCGGTGGTGAAGATATTAAGAGCCAATGGCGGGGATATGGAGGACTCAACCGATGCCAGTGGTCGGACAGCGCTGTCGTACGCACACGAGGCCATTGTAAAGCGATTGATCGAGGAAAAGAGCTGGGGGCTGAACCAGCGGGATAGATCAAACCGAACGGGCTATGATTATGCTGGCAAGATGGGACACAAGGAGGTAATGGAGCTTTTGAGCCATGCATCTCCTCCTCCTCCGCCCCCTGGCCCCACCCCTATATTTTCGCCTCGCCCGCCCTCTCCTCCTCCACCCGCTGCCCGTCCCCGCTCCCTGTTTTTCAGATTTTCGGGTGATCTGTTGGATTTCTCGTATATAGTTTCTATGTTATTTCCTTTGCCCAGGTTTATGGGGTTGTTTGGGACTTTTCGGCCGGTTCTGGGTTTAGGGGGCTCGGTATGGGTATTGGCCATCATTGTGGTTGTTGCTGCTATGGCGATAGTGTTTTTATTCTAAGAAAGTGGCTCTAATCGCTGACTCTGTGCAAGTTTTTTCCATGGATTATAAATGGTACTCTAATATAAAATGGTAAAATGATAAATGTCAGCAAAGACAAACTCCAGAATGTACATATAGCATGGACGAATTCGCTCAGGAACTAGCCTCATAAAACCATCCATCTATGGCAGTGGTTCCGCTTTCACTCCATTGCCCACAACAACGCTTCCTATTCCTTCCTAACCACTCTAATACCGGCCCCATTCTGCATCAGAACACCAACAATTTCCTTAAGTCCTTTGAATTCCGCTGCCTGTAGAGCGGTACCATACTTGCCGCCCCGCATGTTCACATCGGCGCCATGTTCAAGTAACAGGCTCACAATGCGCAGGTGTCCCTGCAATGATGCCGCCTGGAGCGCGCTCCCAAACTGATAATCCCTAGAATTAGGTGCTGCATTGTGCTGTAGAAGAATCACTACGATATCGTAGTGCCCCTTGTACGAAGCAGCCTGGAGCGGATTTCCGAAGTAGTACCACTTATCTCTGTTCGGATCTGCCCCGTGAAGAAGCAATTGGCGAACAATCTCTGTGTGGCCCTGGGTTGCGGCGACGCGGAGGGCGGAGCTGAGATGGTGTGCATGGAGGGGTAGATTGAGATGGGTATAGTACTGGGTGAGAAGATTGGTGATGATATACGTGTGGCCCCTTATAGAAGCTGCTTTGAGCGCGGCAGGAAATAGAGACTGAAAGGCGGTGTTATGAGAGGGGCATTTTGTGAATAGGAGATTGAGGATTTCCTCCTTGCCATCGAACGATGCGGCTAGGATCGCGTTTGTGTAGTTCTCGGCACCTAGAGCTTCGATATCGCGACCCTCCTCAAGGAGTAATTGCACGATCCTGTGGTTGCCAGACGATATGGCGGTTTGGACGGCGTCGTTATACACCTCGCTGTTAATTTCTGGTTTAGCAAGTATTTCACGAACTTCCGAGAAGCTTCCTTTCCTGATAGCAGTCATTAGGGATTCTCTATGCTTGGGTGATTGGGAGTGTTGAGATGTGCTGTGCTCAACCACTGTTGGCGAGGTCGAAAAGGAGGGTTTCCAATGTTGGGGTACGGCTTCTTCCTCACTCTTAGAGGTAGTAGCCACTCGTGAACCGAGCTTGAACTGGTCGCGTTGCTGATCTCGTGCTGTGGGTGGAGAGGCACTTCCTGATTCTGCTTCGTCCACATCCTGAAAATTGTGACCCCTAGGATCTGGGTCCAATGCATTGGGCTGAAAATCACCAGCTTCGACTGCCTCGGCAAACCAGTTCAGAATGAACTCCTTGTTTGCGTCAAAGGCCGCAACGGTAATTCCGATATCCTCTAGCTCCTTCCGAATCATCCGCCAGGTAACTTTCTCATCCAGGGGAAGTGAATCAACAGTTTCTTCGGAAAGGAAACTCTCTCGCTTGCTTCTGCGCCGGGAAAGATAGCGATCCAGCTTTTTTTGAACAGTAAATTGGGATATGCTGCGAGAGATATCAATATAGTGGATCTAGAAAAGGAGAGAAAGGTTTACGCACGTAATGAAGGTGTTCAGCAAGCTGACGTTGGTCATCAATCTTAATCTCAACTCTGAGAGATCTTCGCCCCCCCACTTCACACACTCCCAGGCGTTTGATCTCTTCCTCCCAATGCTCTCATATCGGTCAAGAAGAAGCTGTAAATCTACCAGCACTGCATGGCACCCGTCTGTGATAGTGCGCAAATTTTCCTGGGCGGTAGGTGATATCGAAGTGCTGTGGTAGCTTGGCTTTTCTTCTGTTGAGTCATGCTGCTGGGGGAAAAGAGTTTCCTCGGCCTCTTTTAGAACTGCATGTAGGGACAAAACCTCAGAAGACAGACTGGCAAAGCTGGCTGGAGCAGATTTGCAGGATTTATAGAGGTTCCACGACAGTGTTGTGAGGGAGATGAGATCAGTTATTGAGTAGCCAAAGCTCATGGTGTCGGCTTGATGGGATGGACCTATTCAGTTGTCATGAGGTAGATCAACTGGGAGTAGTTTGTTGCTTCTTAGATATTTCTGCTGTCTGCTTTTCTATTAATTCAGTTGGGGTTTGGGAGTTTGGGGTGTATATAAGTTCTCAAAAGTTGGTCCTGGGGGCTGTGCTGAATAGTCAAATGAAGGCAGTTTCACCACACCACCCACTTCGCGGTTCATTCAAGTTTGGTTTGTGAGGCGAACCAACAGAAACAGAGAATAAATAAAAGAGGGACCAATCTAGGACAATGGTGTGAGATATCTATTTTCTTTTCAGGGTTTTGTTGGTTTCATCGTGGGGAGCCCCTGATGGGGTTCACTGCAAGGCTGAATCCCATCGTATTCCCAGGGTGGGAGGAAATCTTGAATAGTGTCATCGGCTCATCTTGGAGTGTGCTATAGCCCACCAATTGAGGCGGAAGATATCCAGATGGGCTCCTAGTAGAAGAATATATCATCTATTATTATGAGATGAGGTTGAAGTTGCAGGAGATGGCAAAAAAGAGATGGATGTAGTGATGTGATGTTATCACCTACTTGGCAGTATTACATGAGAATGAGATTAATGATATGATTAAGGAAATACCTCAACTAATTAGAATAGATTTAAAATTATGGATCTTATTGATTCTACTAACTAGAAAAGGAGAGGAAAACATTCTGGGTTTTAAAAGTAAATAAAAATAAATAAACTAGGTGATAAAAAAAAGTAATCATGCTAAGTAAGCTATTTTTAGGGGAAATTATCCTCTACTTAACAGTATCTTCTTCTCATCCCCTGGCTTTTTAGTTCATCCTTGAAGTGATAACATAGAAGGAATATAAGAATAATAAACTAAATAATAAGCTATATAAGTAGTTGAGGAATATAAATAATTGAGCATACAAACTAGATGAAATGAAGTTAATAGATGAGGAAGAAAAATAAGACATTAAGAATCTATATGAAAGAAAAAGTCTGTATATTATACCTTATAATAGAACTCACTATTAAAGTTATATTTAATTATCTTATTAATTTCTCTATTAGATTATTTAGTGTCATTGAGACTATTTAATGCATTCTAAGTAAATTGATTATTATAATTTAATTAATCCTCTCTTTATTCTAATATACTTAGTTGAAAGTATATATAATATACACTAATTTAATTATTAATAATGTAGTGAATATCTGAGATTAATATTATTATAGAACTAAGGCTTATCATTCATTTATAAACCTTAAAATAATAAAGTATGGTAACTAGCTCAGTATTTACTATTATTAAAAGGCCTTAAGTAGTATTATCTAAGGAGTAGTATATTAAATCCTCCATAGTTTCTTATACTACTATTTATACTGACTTGATAGCTCTTAGTAAGGAATATACTAACTAATTAACTAATTTCATCTATTACTTTTGTAATTCCACTAGGTGATCAACAACCAAATCTGTTGTTACTAGCTGTACTGATCAAACTAAGAAATTAGAATGAAATAATTACTCTAACTAATTAATGAAAGAAGAAGGTATTTTAAAGAAATATCTAAAAAATACTGAAATAAATCAAACTGAATGAGACTAAATGAGTCTAAAACATTTAAACTGATATTAGTATTATAATGAAATGATAGAATTAAAATAATATATAAATAAAATAGATAATGATGAAGTTAAGATGATAATATAAGAAAATAAGATTATTTATTTTAATTTAATTAGAGATAGAAGGTTTAGATAGTTCAGATTGAGTAAGAAAAGATCATTTAAGAGTAAGAATTCTTTAGTTTATTACTTTCAAATATTAGATCATTTAATTGATAAGTTCCTTTATATCTTAATTAAGAGTACTGAACTCTAGGGAAATAACAATTTAATATAATATATTTTAAGTAAGTTATATTATCTATCTGAGAGTAGAGATCATTATGATCATATAAACTTAATATAGACCTCTAGTAGATCATATTAATTTTTAAAATTGATTTATTGTGATGAAAAGGGAGATGAAAGATTTAGATAGATACTTAAGCTAATTAAAAGAGTAAAGATATAATGTAATAAGAAAATTAATTAACTGTTAAAGGTGATACTTTATGGAATCAGAATAACAAAAGAAATAGAGAATAATAAAAGAAATAAAAAAGAAATTAATATGTTAAAGAATAGATAGACTCAACAAAACTAAAGACTATAAAATATGTTGTAGGTAAAGAGATGAATTATTTTATTATTATAGGAAAAATATATAAATAAATTTATTAAAGGATTTATCTTGTGTATTATTAAAAGCACATTATTAATAAGGTCTATATCTATTATTAATTTCTATTACTATTCTATTATCATTAACTACTCAACTATAATTTCATAATATTATAAGAGCTTTTTTAACTCCTATCAGCTATTTACTAGCATTACTACTTAAAGAAAGACTCTATTTTACTCCTCTTCTTTTATACTTAACTTTATCAAGTCTTATTTCATTGTATTTATAATGATTGATGGGATCTTCTCTAATTTTATATTATTTCAAATTTTAAACCATCTAGATTAACTTACTTTATTCTCTCAGATTAGATTGATTTCCTCTATTTTGATCATATAGTTATAAATTCACACATTTTAGTAAAAGATCTTTTTAGTAATAAAGTCTAGTTTCATCTATTCTTCTTTCTCTTTATTGATTTACTTTACTAACTCTATATCTATATATTAATATAGTACTTTAATAACCTCTTATATTAGATTTATAATTAGATTTAGTTCTAATCACATCATTTCTGCTGAAGGAGAAGAAGAGGCTTTACTAATAATATTCTTTATATTTAAATTTCTACTTAGAGGTTCTTGAAATTCATTTCAGCCTCAGATGGTAATCTCCCTATTCAACTTGTCAAATTCTACTAAGAATTTATTATTAGTAGCTTATTTCATAATTATATTAATATCTGGGAATATCTCTATCTTTAATGCTTTGAGAAGTACAGTCATTCAGCATGGCTTTTCTTCTGAGTAGAGAAATATCAATCTGATGAAATAGGCTATTTTTAGAATAATATCCTCTAGTATGACTAGCTTAATATTCTGATGTTTAGAGTTAGTTGACTTTTCTGAAGAGCTAATCTAATTTCTTATAACTAGTTCTAATTATAGAGGAGTAAATGCCATTAAGATAGTTATTATAAAGAGATTTTACTATTAATTCCTACTAATAGTTATCAAGTTAATATAAGTATATTTATTAGGTATGTCTGTAGTTTCTTTCTCTATATATTATTACTTATAAGCTCATTACTTTATTTTATTTATAGGTGATGTGTCTTCTATGCTATTCATTACACTTAATTCCTCATAAAATATATTATATGAGAAGTTATTTACTAATGTATTAGTTAAATCATCTACAAAAAAGATAATAGCTTTATAAATTACTTCTATTTATTTGCTCATCCTCTTTCATACTTTAAACTATGATGAGATATTAGACTCAACTTTTTCAGTAACTAGTTTTAATTGTATCTTCTTTTCTGAATTAATAAGCTTCTATAGTTTATAAGTAATATTATAAATAACTTTTACTTATTTTCTAATTACTTCAATATTCTAAATAGAAGTCTGTGTTATTAATTTGAGATCATATGGTACTTTCAGAGTTAGCTCTTCTTTAATAGGGAGGCTCTAATACTGGTATGTTACTCTAATGAGTAATAGCTTTGAAGTTTCTAGAAGTATCTTCAAAAAAGGTAAGTTTATTTTATATATTTTTTCTTTATTTTATAGCTTCTTATTTATCTAGAAGTGGTAGAGCCACACATCAGCACAGGTGACTTAAAATAGATGCTTTCTTTTTTATACTTTATAGATCTCTTCTTTCATTTTTAGTGATAACTTTTAGTAGAGAGGTAGTGTATGAAATGATCTAATATTTTTAGCTGAAATGAACTCTCTTCAAATTAATTGATTTTTAGGGTTAATATACTTATATGCATTCTAATTATAGGGGTTATTCATATAAGTTTAAAGATTATTATTATTAAGAGCTTTTAACTTCACTGATGAGACCTTCTTCTTTTGACCTTCTTTAGCACTACTAATGAAACTTAATTGAGATATTTTGAGATTCCATTTAATTATATTTCTATCTCTTTTACTTCAATCTTAGTATATCAGTTTGCTGCATGCCATAGATGTTGGTTTGTATCTATTTATTTTATTTAATAAAGCTTTTAAGGTTTGAATAGGTTTATTACAGGTTAACAGGTATGTAAGAGAAAGTAGATAGGCAAAAGATTTGAGATGTAATTTAAGAGGTTAAGAGAGTATGAAGTTAAATAATAATAGAGGTTTGAAGATAGTAATAATTTTAGTAATATAATAAAATAAGCAAACAATGCAAATATGGTTGAATGATAAAGAGATTAAGATGCTTTATTATTAACTAATTTAAAGCCTTAATTTCACTGTAACTTTCCTTATTTTTAATGCTGATCTTCTTATTATTAGGTTAATTATCCTCAGAAATTCATTATTCTTATTATTTGAATTTAAGTAGCCTGCTCTGAGCTTGAATCTCTTTAAGTTATTATAATAAACTTTGAATTGAAATAGTGAACTATCTTTATATCAAATGAAATATAATTTTAAATATATTAATGTAGATTCAATAATTTTGAATAGTTTTCTCCAATAAGACTTTAACTTTCTTTATTCTTTATTCTTAATTATTATTAATTAGTCTTTTTTTCATTCTTCTAACTTCTTGAGCTCTTCCTACTTTTCTTTCTGATTCTCTCATATTAGGTTTCTAATTTATACTTGATATGCTATGAACATGTCCACTACAGCTACTTCTTATATTATAATTAAGTTTTGAATTATCTCTTTCACCTCATTATCTTTCTTTAATTTATATAATAGTCTTACTTCTAGACTGTTAGATGTAGTGTTCATTTCTAAAAATATCTTTATAGATGAGTATTTAATTTCTTTTCTTATATAACTATTTATAAGGTAGGTTACATCTAGGAGATTTAGATCTCATTAATGTAATAAATTATCTTATAGCTTTATAATCAGATTCTGTAATATTTTATTTATCACTTCAACTTTTTCTATTAACTTCAATAAGCTTATTAGTCTGAAGGTAAGTTTAATTTTATAACTCTCTACTTATTATTATATCAATTTATTATTAAAGTAAGATCCTGGGTTCAGATACATTTTAATGTATTCTACTTTTAGAAATAAGATGAAGTATCTTTCTAATAATTTAATTATATCTTCTAATTTTACTAATTTAGTTAGATATACTACTACATATTCTGAGAAGTACTTAATGATATTAATAGCATATTTATTACTCCTACTGATTTCTTAGAAAGAGCTAATGAAATTAACTCCTATTATTTGAAGTAGTCTCAGTAGTATAATAGGGTATAAGGGCACTTATAAAAAGTATAGTGTATAATGAGTGCAGATAGAACAATTCTTTATTCATTTCTTTACATTATTAGATAGGCTTGATTAGAATACTTTCTTAAATAATCTTATTCTGATGGATTTAATTCCTTAATGACCCTTTTCATTATATACTTTCTTAAGATATTATCTAATCTTTACTTCAGATATGTAAAGTAATTAGAGGCCAGTTACTTGATCTTATTTATATAGATAAGATATATGCTATTTAAAGTCTAATACTTTTAATGTATTAATATATGATTCTTCTTGTAGATAAATATATATTTTATTAAATTATCTAGATACTGAATAGGTTTTCATTTAGTTCTAATAATAAGTTGATGATTTTACTATAAGTATTTTTACTTTCATTCTTATCTCATTTAGTAATTCTAATTTCTCCTCTTAAAATACTAGATAACTATTTTTCTTTATAAATTTATTAAAACCCTCTTTTCCATCCTTTCACACTTATTTTTCTCCTTACTTCTCCAGTTTCTTTAGCACTGCTTCCACTAATAGATCAGACTCACACTCAGGGTCATTAAATATAGTCCTTGATAATCTGTCTGTAACTTGATTTTTTTCCTCTAGAATATATTTAATTTTGATTATTTGATGTTTAACCTGTAAAGTTTCTCCACCCATTTAGCATACATTTCCTTATGATTATCCACTAAGATAAATGATATCAATGGTCTATGATCTATATAAACTATGCTAGATAATAATGAGTCTTAAAAGTAAAAAGAATACTTTTTAATGAACTTAATAATAGTAAGTAACTCCTATTTATAAGTCTCATACTTTTGTTGTGTCAGGGTAAGAGTAAATGAATTATATATTATAGATATCAGTAATTTTCTTTCTAGATATAGTAGATCTTTTCTTTCTTGAGTAATTAGTAGTTCTAAAGTATACCCTGAGCTGTCAGTGTAAATATGTACAGGTAATATTCAATTAAATTTATTTACTACTGTATTTACTGACCCCTTAATTTTAAGTAATTTAAATAATAATTCCTCTAAATTAATTCAATAAAATGAAATATTTCTGATCAGTCTCTACAGAGATCTAGCTATTTTACTATAGTTAGATATAAACCTCCAGTTAATTTCTAAAGCTCCTAGGAATATCTATACATCTATCTTAATTATAGACATCAATCAATTAAAGATTTTAGCAGCTTTCTCTAGTAGAATTCACATACTGCCATTAATTTCATAGATGATCCTCAGGGCTTTGATATCTAATACAAATAACTTTAGCTTATAAAATGATAGTCTCAAGTTAGCCTATTTAATTCTTAGAAAGAATTAATTCCTGAGCATTTTATATAGCTTCTTTAGTGATAGTATTTCTCCAAACATATTATCTATATATACTGTGGCTGGAGGTGGTTCTTCCTCATAATTATTATAAAGTAAGGATTTTTCAGGCTCTAGTTCTGAAATTAATTCTAATATAATATTTATAAATTCTATAAAGGTAAATGATGTGAATTGGGTTCTCTATGACATTTAAGTTAATTAAAGCTATTCTAATCCTGGAATGAAAAATGTGAAATAGAGTCTATTAGATGAGTATATTAATATTATAAAGTAATTATACTTTATATTTACTCTCTAATATATCTTGTACTTTGAAGAGGATAAGTAATTATGTACCCTGCTTTGTAATTCTATTTTTAAACCCAGAAATGTTTCATATATAAATGAATAATTAAATGTTAACCTTAATTTTATATCTATAGATCCTTCTTATTCTTTCTTTATAAATATGATCTTTACATTTCATAGGGATAGCTTACTATTTACTGCTATAATTAATTTATATATTCTTCCTTTAATTTTATTAGTAACTAGTTTTCTCAGCTATTATTCAATCATCAGTGTAAATCTCTTCTGAAATTTTACTGAATATAGCTTAGTTTCTAAAGCTAGATGTATATAGTACTCAATAAGATCTATAGCTGATAACTAGTTTAGATTCATCTCATCTAGATGTTAATAGAGATATAGTAATTTCATAACTCTCTTCTTCAGATGTTTAGATAATAATAGTCTTAATATAATTCTTAACTTTGAGATTTACTCTTCTAATTCTTCTCTTTTCACTTGATAGTTAATAATAAACTCCTTGATATAACATCTCAATTGTCTGGTTACTAGAAATAATTTATTAGTTATTAATTTTAATATTACTACTTGATTACTTTAAATTATATTTGAATAAGTGATTGAGATCTTTCTCCTCCTCTTTCTCCTTTAAACCTCTAATAAAGATATTACTATTATCTCTAAGATAGTTTGAGGTAGTAGTTTTACATCCTACTCAGAACTTAATGGGGATTTTCATTGTTAAATGAATCATTATTTAATGAGATTAGAGAATCTAAGTTTCTTTTAGTTTCTTCTTTAATATCTATTTTATTGTTTATTTTATCATCTTCTTTCTTATTTCTGAACTCTATCTCTATATTTACAATTCAGTTCTAGTTTACTAATAGTTTTAGTAGAAATAGTAGAATATTATTTCTATATTTAAATTACATTGCTAGGCCTCTAATCTCAGTCAGTTCTTTTCCTTACTTGATGTCTCTAATGATTAATAATGAGTTCTTAACCCTGATTTTCAAATCTACTGAATATAATCATGATAGTCCTAAAAGTAATTAGCTGAATTCTTAATGTAGGAATGAGTCTTTTAGTACTATAAAGTATTTTATAGTTCTCTATATTTTCTTGATGTTAACCTCTAACTTAATATAGTGTATAAGATTATCTTCATTATATATCATAGTTTTTATGAATATTTCTACTAGTCCTAGATCCTGGAGAGATTTCAATGGCAAATTAAGCCACTTAACTAAGGCTGGAGAGATGATGCATAGATTGAACCTCTAATTTATATAGATAATCTATCTTTTTAGCTTTATTAATATCTCTTTATTATTTTATATATGTACAATTAAATGGAAGGCTTTATCAGACAGTTTGATATATGATAATATCTTAGTTTATTAATCTAGTTAGATTACTAAGATGTTTAAATGCAGTAAAATAGCTTCTATTAACTTTATTACACTAATAGTTATACTCATCTTTTTCTTTTTCTTCTAGCTTGACAATTAAGTGGCAAACTACTTGATTTATTAAGTAAAGGTTGAAGACTAATATAGTAAGTTCACAATGAATATATTCATCTTGACTTATCTCAGAATCTCTCTCATTAAAATTGATTTCCCTTTTATTTTCACATCTTATTCTTTAAATCCTCAAATTAGAGTTAGGTTTTCCTAGTTAGTTCTATTTAACTTCTTAAATTAATCTTTCTTTATCAGCTTTTCAAATTTCTATACATCTAGCTGTATTGTCACTGATTTTCTTATCTACCTCTTATTTACTTATAGAGTTAATTAAGTATTAGATGCTCTCTTCTCATACTAACTCTTTTTTCTTAAAAAAGCCTCATCATATTGAGTCTTCAGTGAAGTAAATAGGTCTTTTAGTTATAGTCCTTCTATTCTGAAGATAACTAATATTACTTCTAATTAAGTTAAAGATATCATTATATTATTAAATCTAACTCTTTACTTATTTAGCATTAAATTATTCTCTAAAGAGCTTATCACTATATTTACTACTAACTATCTATTTATATCATTAATTCTCAGGCCTATCTGATTATTTTTATCAAACATCTTATCTATAAGTATCTTCCTTTTTTATTTCTCTAATCTTATTCCTTAACATTCATCTAATTGGTATTTTAAAGTTCTATAATTAATATATAGTAGTAGTCTTTCCTCAGCTTGAAAGATCCTAATCCTATTGATAAAGTCATTTAATGAGAACTATCTCTATAATTCTATTAGTTCTTATGAGATTACTAAAGGTTTAATGTTACCATCTTGATTAAACTATCTTATTTGAGGAGATTAGTATGTCTCTAACTTAGTCTAAGATAAGAAGTCATCTAGTATTACTCATTATTAATTAATGTTTCTTACTGAATATAATATAATCATAGCTTTTAATTCTACTAGTTAATTATTATTTAATTGCTTCTTCAAGATATCTTAATAGAATTAAAGTTTAAGTTTATTTATTCTTTTCATCTAATTCTTATTAAATTTGCACTCTACCTCTTTAATATTTATTACTCTTAAGTATACTTTTTTTAAGGTTATTATCTTCATCAACCCTTCAATTAATTTCTTTTAAGTATTTAGATTAGTAAGTTCTTTCACCTATCTTCTAATTATCTCTTTCAATAAGTACCTTTTTAATAATAAGTTTAATATACTATTATTATCCTTAATCTTCAACTTCCTTAATACCTAAATTCTCACTTGATAGTATTCCTCTAGGTTCTGATTTACCATCTGATGTAACTTGATAGTCTCTTATTCTAAGAAGACTTTTAGTTTTTTTATTCTAATTATTAGAAATTTATTGAAGAATATCTTCTTAAAGAGTTCTTAATTTTCTTTAATTAAATATTTTAATATTTTCATTAATAGAGGATTCCTCTCTAATCATTTCTCTACCTCTCCTATTAATAGAATGTTAATCACTAGAAGTAGATTCTTTATTAAAATTTAACTCTTAATTACTTTTTTTTCTCTTAATTTAAATTTAAACTTTATTAATCATCTTCTTACTGACTATTCATCCTCTTCTGAGAATATTCCACATATAAAGAAGATTAGAAATTAATTTATTATATTTAGTAACTTATTATCTTACTCTTCTTACTCTTCTTTCTCTCTTTAATAAGCTCATTTTTTACTGTCTTATTTACTTTACTTCTTAATTACTATTTAGAGAATATTATAAAGAATATAATTCTAATAATCTTAATTATTATATTATTAGTATTATATTTTTAGATTCTACTTTAGCTTTACTATCTCTACTGACTATTTATTATTTTATATCTATTTGTGTGAAGAGCTACATCCTTATACTCTATATCTATAACTTGCCCAAACTTTATCTGATCTCCAACTGCCTAATCAGATGTCTTCAACTAAGCTTTTATATAAATGTTTATCCACTTCAACCTCACATAATTTCCTTCTATTTATATTGCATAATCTCATAATTTCTTTTCCTTTTTTCTTTCTTTCTCTAGTAATTATAATTTTAATTCTAGTGTATAGCTTGCATGATCTACTTATTAGAGCACATCCATTACATTTTGTAATTACTCACTTAATCTCTTCTTAGAGATTCTCATTATATTTACTCTCTAAACATAATTCACACATATAGTAGATTCTTCCAAATATAACCCATACATACAGTAAACTCTTCTGAAATCCAAAATACAACTTACTTAGCTTAACTCCACTAGATAATGTGTCAGTAAAAGGCCTCAAAGCCCTAATAGTTCATATCAATATCTTATGAGATTTTCCTTTAAACTTTCTGAATCCTCCAAACTTTCTGAATCCTCTGAACTTTTTAAATCCAAATAATCTTTTAAATTTATTATAAATATGGACCCTCCATGTGAAGACAGCACCCCTTCTCAGGGCTCTGATGCTGAATTTCAAAACTTTATTTAATAGCTCACAAATAAGATTAATCTCATTATCAAATAAAATCATATACTTATATCAACTTTAGTTTCTATCTCAACTCTTGCTCACCTAACCACTCCTTTTGAGGACTTCCTGAGATGCCCAAAAGAAAGGCTCATCACCCTTGAGAAATTCACAGGTAAATAAGTCTTCAAATATCCTACCTGACACCTCAATGTAGAGGCTAAAATCACTTTAAATGACCTTACAATTAGATCTTCTACTGATCAGATCTGATATATCTATATCTAACTCTCTAGCACTGCTATCACCTAATTCTACTCTTAGATGAAGGCTAATATCAAACTTATTCCTATAATTCTCAATGTTATCCTTAATTAGCTTAATATTCTTTTCTCTAACCCTTTAGTGACCCAGAAGGCTCTAACCTGACTGTATAGTATTTACTAGAAAATTAATCTGCTCTTCATCTTTCTTTCAAGATTCAATTAGAAGATCCTGAAAGCCAGCAGCCAGTTATAAGATAATACTATCAAGAAGGCTTTACTCAAAAAGGCCATCAAGTTTAAACTCCTATAGTAGATCATTACCTCCATTGAACCCCCTACATACCTCAAATATTATATGAAGCTCCACAGTATAGAGAACAATCTATCTGAGATTAAGGCCATTTAGGGCTAAATTCATAGTAGTACCTCTATTACCTCTAAGGAGGCCTTCTCTAAGACCTCTCTACCAAAGAACTCAAATGCTATGAACTGAATACCTACAGGGCCTACTTATATAAATATATTCTGTGTCCCAAATATGACCATTACTACTATTATTAACTGCTGTACCTGAGATATCTATATTAATTATAATAAATCTGGGCATAGAGCTGCTGACTACTGTAGAACCTATTGAAGTAGGAATAAAGTATGCATGTTAGGTGGCACTGAATAGGGCAGCAGCAAACACAAGAAAAGAATTGATATTAATGTCAAAGCAGAGGAATGTATTGGCAATCTATAGTACAAAACAACATAGTAATAGAATGATAAGGTAACACACAAAAGAAATAAAAGATCTATCTCAAAGAAGCATACACATGCATGAGAAATCCACAAACAAACAGATAATGTCTTATAATGAAAGGAAAATATCTATCTTCATAGCTGTACTTGATGGCAAAAAGCCTCAGTGAAAAATTGATCTGACCTGATAGTGGATCCCCACCACATATCTCTCCTTCTTCTGATTTATCAATTCAGTGAATAAAAGAATGGCTCAGTTCCACAGCTAGGGCAGCTGCCCTGAATATGTTGTCCTGAAATTGACCTAACTATGTTATCCCAAAGTCAGCCAGTGAGTAGCTACATGCTATGTGCTAGATTGTCTGTTTGCAAGAAAGTGGCTACATCAAGGCAAGAAGGCAGTTTAGAGATGAATGGGCAAGTTGGCAATGATGAAGCCCCTTCTGAGCTACAGTAAATATAGCTGGCATTTTTTAGGTAGAGGCCCAGGCAGGATAGTTCATTAACAGCTTGAATCATAGAATTGTGGGGTGGCAGCCCTCATGACTAGAGATAGAGATGAGAGCTGAAATAGGATTAATGAGAGGTTTCTGAATGAGGGGAGGGTAGAGTGCAGCCCTAGGACATATAAACTACTGGATAGAAGTAAGGCCCAGAGAAATGAATGAGCAGGTTGGCAATGAAGAAAGGGTGTACCCTAGATAGGCAGAGTGGCCTGTGAGTGCATAGCTTTATGCTAATAATCTTATATGTGATAAGATCCATAGTCCCACTGTGAGGGAAAGAAAAGGTGTGCTCTAGGTAGATAGGATGGCTGGCAATAGATGATAAATAAAGATTGAGATGAGTAGTGTAGACAATGAAGATGAAGGAATACAAGAAAATAGAGAGTAAAGAAGGAAAATATAGTAGATGAGATTGAGAGTAGAAGATACAGAGTAAGATATATACAGACAAGTTAGTATAGAAAGAGAAGTAAAAATAGTGAGGAAAATAAATACAGAGTAATAGCATACTGAGCATAGAAAAACAAAAGAAAAATAAGGAAAATATGGAGGAAACATAGTATGGAGATAGGCAGAGAGGATAGAAACTAAAACCACAAGAAAACAGACTGAGTAATATAATGAGGAAAATAAATATATGTTAATAATGATAAAGGTAGTAACTGCAGCAGAATGACAGGCTCTGATTGGCTGAAACATTTCCTAATCCTGAGATAGAAAATTATAATTAACTAGATTAACTAGCTGATATCTATCTTCTTACAGCTATAAACTGAGATCCTAATGGTATCTCCTTCTGCAGCTACACAGTTATTAATAATAGAATCAAAAGGAATGTTATTATAATAGTAGTAAAAGAAACTTCACTGGCTGAATAACTACTTCTTAGCATCTATCACAGTCATAAAGGTATGAATTGCAGCTCCCACAGCTCTCTTGCATCAGGTCAGAATATAATTCTTAGCTGGCTGATCAGATATTAGGTTAAAAAGAATCTATTACTCTCTCTGAACTAAAGGATCATCTTATTACTAACATTCAATTAAAGCTTCAGAAAGTACACTAAGACTCATTACAGCTATAATAGCAGGAAAGCAATAAGAAATGCTATCATATAGAATAAGTAGGTCAGAGGATATTATAGATTCATAAATGAGATCTCAATTCATCTACAAGAGCTACTTCTATGTGCTACTCTCTGGAACTTCTAAAGACTCATCATCTTTCTGAATTTCAATGAATTATAAAAGCATTATTCTTCACTCAATCATAGTCAGATCAGTACTCTTATGAGGAATGTGTAGCATGGTGATTCACACATCTTTCTGCTTGCAAGAAACAGTCTTTCAGCTAATCTTAAAATCCCATAAATTTTAATCAGTAAGCATCTACAGGGAGATATCCTAAATAATTCTGCCATTCAGAAACCTCCTTTCATAAAGTCAGTAATTCCACTCAGAGACACAGCAATGCATGTCAGGGATCACAGTCATGTAGTTTGTATGATCCTTATTTATTATGCTAACAGACCCTTGAATTATATTTGCACTGTAGTTCTTCTCAGTGAGGTGCTAAATATTGATATTAATATGCTAGAAAAACATACTATTCCCCTTTCTGGCAAACTTAATGTAATAAGAGTAGGAGATGAGTCTCATCTGATGATCCAGGTAAAGAGTAATATATTAGGCATAATAAATCAGATCCTAATGAATTATCTGCTAAATAATTTCATAGAGTATCATGCAGAGCCATCCCAGTAACTTCTGATCTTTTTACTAATAAAATAAGTACATATCTCATTCATGCATCATCATCTTTCTAAGTGTGTTATATGTAGTAGGCATATTTCTCACAGCTATCTCCATCTAAAGTCAGAAGAAAATCAGAAGAGATAAAGAGCTATCTGCACCTCAGCTATTTAGTGTAAGGTCTATATTTATACTTTTCAGGTTAAGGTTCTTTAATATGCTCACTCAGTTTAGCAGAGCAATGAAAGAAAGGGTAGCATACTTCATGCAATATATCTAAAGAAGATCCTCTGGGTGAGCAGAATGATACCCTTTGCAAAAATAATGAAAAATATTATTAGTAGTGTAGATCCAATTAAGATTTCTGCAGCTATTAATGATAGTCTCAAGTCTGGATGTCAAAGCTGCCTGATTTAAACTCTAAGTTAGTAAATCAATTTTCCCTTTAAAATTGACAGTATAGTAGTAGCACAAAGAAAAAGAGGATAATAGCTTTACAAGCTAATTCAGAAGCTTGATAAGCTAGCTATCATTTAGCTCCTTCACATCATTAAGCTAAGCTTTTAAGATAGACTTGACATTCTAATAATATATATATTTATAATAGCTAGTCTCCTAATACTTTTCAACAGCTTCAGTAACATTAGGATCCTCCTTATTAGTACCTTGATTCTCAAGCTCTATCATTTCTTCTGGTGATAGGCTGGCAAAATGGAAGAGGCTGACATTGGACAGAAAAGTAACTATTAATAAAATTGATTGACCAGAGACATATCATAGGTAAGGAGCAGGTGAAACAGGGCTAGGATTTCAAGAAGTATCAGGTAAGAAAGTAGAAGGAGATATAGGAATCAATTCAGAATAGTAGTAATTATTCTGAGGAGGGCAAGGAGAAGGTAGAGGTATTTAGCCAGTCATATGGGAATCATATAGTAAAGCTGGAGGAGGCTGATACTGAAGATTTCAAGAGGATAGAGATAAGAGAATTAGTGGGTAAAGATCAGTAGGTATAGGGAGAGATAGTAGGACATCTACAGTAAGAATTCCACCAGAACCAACATAAAGCTCAGTAGCATGAATGGCTTTCATATTTAACTCAGAGTCAATAAAATCTGGCCTTGAGGCATTCTCAAGATCTGAAAGTATTAGTTCCTTATGAAGCTTTTTACCCTTCCCAGGATTTTAAGACAATTAAATTCATATTACCTGGTTGATTCTCCTCACTACAGATAGATAATTATAATTTCTTACAAGAATTACTATATATCTACATCATTTATCCTTTTTTAGCATCAACTAAAATTTATTAGTAACAGCCTTCCTCTAGTATTCCACACAAGTTTTATACCCTTCTGAAGTGCAATTTTAGCAAACTCTGACTGTCTCTACCACACAACAGATCTCCACTGTCTGATAGTAGAAGTTAACTTTAGATATCACTGCCTGCCAGGCTTCATCCTCCTTCATCTATTTAAAATATGTAGTAATCTCCTCCTCTCTATCTTCATGCCTACTCATAATTAGATTGGTAATTTCATACTGGACCTAGTAGCATAGAGCTACATGCCTGTCAAGGGTATTAATATACTCTCAAATCTTTCTGGTAGTTGACAACTTTTTCTTCTCATACTCAATCAAGGCAAGAGAGTCAGTGGGCTTCAGGGCCAGGACATGCAGATTTTGGTGATTTAACATTTTATAGAAAGGAAATGAGGGAAATTATAGATATAGCACTGTCATGTGTTGGTGTAAGTTGATTTAAGAGTAAGACTGAGATATCTATAATGATGATGAGGGGAAAGTGGAGGGAAATGCAGGGCAGAGTGTACTCTTATGATTTTTCAAACACAAGATGTAAAGGTAGCCATAGCCAGTAAAATGAGAGAGGGAGAAAGGCATATCATTATAAATGAAAGAAACAAAGAAAACTGCAAAGAAATGTGAAGATACATCTAGATTCTAGCATACTACTCATGCCAGCATTTAAATCATAAAGAGACAACTAATAAAGGAAAAAAAACTAACAAGCAGGTACAGTCAAATAAAGGAAATAAAGAAAAATGAATGAAATAAGGAAATAAATGCAGTAATCAGATAATAACTACAAAACTTTTATTATAAGAAATTAGAGACTGTAAAGCATTCTCTTCCTCACTTACATCTTCTTCCTCCTCACTGCTATTCTCTACTAGATCTATATTATCCAACATTGCCAGCATTTAATCATTGTAAAGGTAAAATTTCTTTATCTAGTTACCCACAGTGATGTTGTAGAACAGTATGCTATTCAGCTCTTTAAAATAGTAAGTATCTTTCTTATGATTTGCCTCCTGCACACAATATAGACTCAATCATTGAAAGTTAAGTTTGACAGAATAGAATGTTTCTATTTTGATGTCATACAGAAGGATAAAATCTCCCACCTAGACTGAATTATACACTAATTGCTTGATTTCATCAAATAGATTCTAATTTTTCTCTCATGCACACTGTAGGTGAAAGGCTGCCTCCTTCAGATCCTCATCTCATCTCTCTAACTGTTAAATCTACATGTATATCAAGTTGGCATGAGAGTAAACAGTGTGCTATAAAAGTATTTATCATGTTAGAACTTCAAGCTCAACAGGAAGGATAGTATTATAGCTGTATTGCAGATAGAATAGTATCTTGCTAGTTAATTGCTGAATGGAGATGCAATCTACCCATAATGCTAAGTGAAAATAATTAATCTAATTCCTTCTATTTGCAGTAAGCTTTACCAGTACATCTGAAATAGAGTAGTAGTCACATTTAATCATACTATTTACTTTCACATTGTACAGCAAAATCATTATCTGCCTAACATAATACTTGATGGTGAGAATCCTAGTTCATTTCTGATTTTCAGACTCATCATCACACATCATTTCCCAGAAATAATCATGTTGATATATGATATTTTTATAAATGAACTAGGTCACATATTCAGCTTTAACATGAGTGAGAGGCTAGCCTTCAACCCAGCTAGTAAGGTCATTCTAAGTAATAATTGCACATGATTTCCTCTGGTTCTTCAGAAACTTGATGACATTAATACACCACTTATCCTATAGATAGTTGTGATGAGTTGGATACAGTAGCTCTTTGAGATAGTTGCTCTTCTGAAACTGGTACTTGTAGCATCTCTTATAATATGTTTTGACATCAGTGAATAGGTCTTCCCACTAATATTACTGAGAGACCTTATGATTGATTACTTTGTGGCCTTTATAGCCTAACTTGTTATGTATCTGAGCAATGATTTCCTTCTACTCATCTAGATTGTCCATCATACACCTCAGTGGAATCCCTTTATCTAACTAGTAAAATAGATGTTGCTCATGCACCACATAGTTTAGTGCATGCTTGTGCTATTTTGAGAAAACCTTGCAAGAAATATCATTAAGCTACTTCAAGGTTATGAGATATTTAGTAATTGATTCACTGCAGTTAGAATAGAATGGTGAAAGAATGTGGGATTCTTTGCTGTTAGCATTATCAGAAACATTGAAGTTAGAGATAGTAGTAGAAGTCATGCTGATATAATTAAGCTCTATCTCAATAAATTCATTAATATTCTGATTCTCAGGCACCTCACCATCAGCAGATAGTTGTTGAGAAAGATTATTGATAGTACTATGAATTTAACCAGGAATGTGATGGACATCAAAATTGAACATTTAAATTTATATAAGTTAGTTGGTTATCAGAGCATCAGAAAGATCAGTAGCCATCTAGTTGAATTAAGCAACTAAAGTTTTCATGTCAGTTTTGAGAATGAAGTGAATATCATATAGATAATATTAGTATTTCTTTAGCATTTTGAGGATAGCTTGACATTCTTATTTTCCTATATCATATTTTACTTCTACTGGGCTCCAGATTCTACTTTCATACCAGTAGGGATGAAGCTTCTTATTCTTAACATCTTACTAACTTAATATTCCTCTCTAGTTATACTTGCTGATATTAATTGCAATCATGATATTTCCAGCACCTTCTGAATAATTAATGCAGTGCAGAGCAGGAGCAATTATTAGTGCTATCTTCAGAACTGATATAGTGTTTAATTGCTTGGGTCCCCAGAGGAAAAAGGCATTTTTCTTGAACAGTGAATAGATTGGGTTGAAAATGAGGATAAAGTTTGGAATTCAGATGTAATAATACATATAAACACTGATGAAGATATGAGCTCCAGAGATCTCAGTTGATTCAGACCATTCAATAATTTTGATAATTTTAGTAGCCTCAGGGTGGCACCCATTAGCATTAATGATATATTCAATGAGAATTATGCCAGAGCAGCTGAACTCAGATTTTGCAACCTAAATGCATGTGTTTGAGAGCTTGATGCTGATCAGAATTTAATTTAGATTTTAAAGATGCTCTAAAATAAACTGATGAATTTCTAATATAATCTCTTTATTATTATATTAAGATTATAGATTTTTCACATCAACATTGTCCATGAAATTATCTACCTGATGGGGAATGTTCAAATAGAGAATGTAAGCTATAACTTGGCAGAAAGTAGTAATAGAATTTATGGCATTCTGTGATAATATTATCTAGTAAAGAAAACTGATCAGGATTTGGAAGGTAGTCATATTATAGCTATTCTCATGTAAAGTGATCTGATTGTATCTGAAAAAGAAATTCATCATACTGATGATGACTTGCCCAGTAAAATCTTCTGCAAAAGTATCAGCACTGGGAGGAATATAGGCATCTCAAACTGTAATAGCATTCATATCCATGCAGGTATTAATGATTTAGTATTTCTCAGACTCCTTCTTCTTGATGAGAAATTATTTATTCTAATATGAATTATAATAATATTTAAAGATGCTAGAATCAACTTACTTGTGAAGCATTTCTATAACTATTAGTAGTAATTTTCAAGGAATAAGAAACTCAGGGGCCTGCCATGCTTTATACTTAATAGTATGAATTTTAATTAGCAGAGAGACTTTCTCAGCTAGTTTTCTATAATCACTGAAACTTCATACTAATATTTTCTCCTATCTAAGTAAGATCTCAATCAGCAGCTCACATTCTTAAGGTGTCAAAATTGATCTGATTCAAAGCTTTTCTATCCTGTTGAGTATAAGGTAAGAGCTATATGGGTAATCTGAGAAATAAGATGTGACTAGATGATTATAAGATGAAGATGGATCCTTTATAAATTTAATGTTATTTTAATATTATTTCTGATAAATCTCTCTTCATTGATCTGTCCCACTAGATGTTCCTTCATCTATTACTAATATATTGAGGGGCTGAATCTTATCTACCTTTCACTTGTACAGTGTGGCAACAATTAGGTGATGAGATCAAGGAGAAGGCTCAGTAGAATCATAGAGAGAAAGGTTATGCAGTTAAATGCCATAAACTTGATGAATTTCAGAGATAGGGTGCTGTAAGAAAGGAAATATAGCATGCAAGAATGACTGAAAATGCTATTATAGAATGATAGAAACACACAGTAGAGATTTCTAAGACAATTAAATAGTGATCTCTGATTGGCTGGAGGTATTTGTTAGCCCTGGGCTGGGAAATTGTGATTGACTGGATTTCCTCTCATTACTCTTATGTAGCAGAATTTCTATCCCATTATCTGCTATACTAATACTACTAACTCTAACTTCATCTCTTTACTTACTACTACTATTATGAAGATTAGTTGGACTCAGCACCTCTAATTTAAAGACTGATGCTTACTATAAAGATCATCCAGCTGCCTATCACTATAGTTTCCTGAAGAATAGCTGAGGAAAGAGATCTAGTTAGTTTCATCATTTAGATTGAAAATTGTGATAGTAATACCACCTACATTATCTGTCTGTTATGCTAATTAAGTCATATTTTCATAGGAGTAGCCTAGAATACACTCATAGGAACCACACTCTAGAATAAAGAAGGTTTAAGATACAGATATAAATTTAATATGAATTAGAATGTTCTTATAGATTCTAATGATGCTATTATACTGATCATCAGTATTAAGAATTAGCTTGAGAGCATCTTTCTGAATGATTAGGCTAAGACTCAAGATAATACTCTTTATCATGCAGTTAATTTCTGCCCTGCTGTTGAATATAGCTTCAGTTCAACCCTTTCTAATACTAATAGAAAACTTGATATGATCAATGGACACTAGATTCCACTGAGGATTATATTTCAAAATATGGTAGAAGAGCTGAATAAAGAAGACTCTAGCAGATTCTTTCTTAATTATATACTATTAAACTTCAGCTGGAAGATTCTGGAAGAATGTCTACTACAGCTGAGTAAAGTAGGTTATAATATTTTTAAGCTAAATTTCAGTGATCTCTTAACACATAATTTTCTTAAAGACTGTCTGAGTTGTAGCAGCACAGTTCTCCTTATCTCTCATTTTAATAGATAGTTTTGGCCCTTTAGACTTTTTAGAATGATAGAGAATGATTTTCTTCTGGATCTCAGGTGCTTCAGCTATCTCAGCATCAGGTACAGCTTCATTAATCAGCTGAGTTAGCATTTCTTTCTATAGTTAGCTATCAAGAAGGGTCTGTGATTCATTGGGATTAGATAAAGGCAAGATGATATCCTCAGCAAATGAAACTAATTTTTAGGAGTCATCTGAATAGTAATCAGCTCTTTGAGAATAAATGAAAGATAGAGCTTTCTCCTTTTCAATCTAATTAGAGAGTGTAGATTGATTCTTATTAGCAGCTAACTCTTTACTCTTACTATTCTTTATAGTAGCCTGAGTAGTCATCATGCTAATAACCTTTTTTACTTTACTATCTAAATTGTCTTCTTCTACACCACTTTTAAACCCAACATTGCATATACTAATAAAATTGACTGTAGATAATGAGCTATCATCAGAGGAAATAAGAATGCTACTATCATTATAGAATTTTACTGCTAATAGGATAATGGGAGGTGCAGATCTCTACTTAAAAGTATACTTAATAATAATGATGTGTGATTCATACTGATTCACATTGATTTTTAGATCACACTACATCATATGTCTGTCAAAGTATTTACTCATTCTATTTTAATGGATCTTTTCCTGGTCAATCAGCTTGCCAATTTAGAGATACTAAGAAAGTATGTGAGAGGAGTCACTGTAACCTCAACAGGCATGAGGAGGGCAATCATATTATAACATGCTTTCAGATTAAGGTTGATATGAACTGCTAGAGTCATACTGTATCTTATAATAGAAAATATTCATAAGATCTTAAGTAGGATTAATAGATTTCTGGTAGGTGAGAATGTATGGCATCACAGCTAATTATTATATATTCTTCTGCTGTTGGAAATCTGTGATAACTAGTAATAGTACATTCATTTAGTTAATGAGAGATTCAAGCAAGCTATCATTCAAATTCTTTAGAGCTGAATCAGAAGAAGCAGGTAGTGTAGAGAGGGCCACTTAAGGTCTCAGCACAGCCAGAATAGATAGATTGAAGATAGATTGAGTAGAAAGCAGCTGAGTAAGTAGCATCATATAGAAACCCAGATCAGATGTGATTATTTAAGCTATCTTTTTCTTAACTTTCTAAGATTCAGTTGTGGCTTTACAAACCTTTAAAATCTTCCACTCAGATGGGTTATTTTGGTCAAATCTAGCCTTATAAAAAGCCTTCTTGTGAACTTCATCAGGCAGGCCTTATAAGAACAACTGGCAGGCAAGAGATTCCTGAATTTCATTCTGACTAATCAGTAGCTCAGTAATAGCACAGAATTAACAGTAGAAAGTGAGAATATCTCAGCTGGAAGATCATTTGAAATTAGACAGAGCATTCAGATAAATTTAGTTGTACATCTACTGATAAGTATCATCCTGTCAGAACTCTAACATCAATCTAATCTTAACTTTTATCTAGGTTTATAGGTTCTTCATCAGCTAATCTACATGACCTTGCAGTTCTATAGAATAATAGTTGTATAATACTACTAAGGCTTCATCCTTAGGAATATGGTGCAGCTTCAGCACAGCATTGAACTAATTGACAAACTAAGTAACATTCTTCCCATCAAAAGAGGGGGCTCTGAGAGATCTAGGAACTAACATGGACATAATAAGCTACTAATAAACTATTCTACTTTCAGGAGGCAAGATACTGCTAGACATAGGCAGACCTGATGAGGAATTGGTAGAGCTGAACATCTTCTCACTGTTGATCTTAATTTTTGGTGGTGGAGCTGATGCTTTTCCTGACTGAGTTTAATAATATGTGATGAAGTCTGACTGAGTGTGCTTAGAAGATATATATTAATGGAGAAATGAATAGATAAGTAACTCTCATTCACAAATGAGAAATAGATTAATAATGGTGGTAATATCTGTGTCTTTTTGTAGGTAGAGGTTTAGAGACTCAAGAAAGAGAAGAAACTGCAAGATCTACTATAGATTTTTCCTCTCACTAGAGTCTACATTTATTGAGGAATAGCTTGATGGATTTAATAGTTCAGTGGGTCCATTCTTTAAAGTTTTCTTCTGGTAGTATTACCATTAGCATAGCTGCAAGGCTGCAGGCCTGCTCCAACTAAATAAGCCTATTACAAATTGAAATAAGAGAATTGTGTTGAGTAGTGTGCTCAACAAAAGAAAAGAAAAAAGGGGAAAGAAACTTAGTATAGTTATCTATATTAACACTGCTATCTATTCATCCATTCATGATTTCTGATTGTGCACACCAATGAAGTGGGAATAGAATGTGTGTGTCAGATGGCACTAAACAGGGCAGTAGCAAACATAAGAAAAGAATTGATATTAATATTGAAGTAGAGGAATGTATTGGCAATTTATAGTACAAAACAACATAGTAATAGAATGATAAGGCAACACACAAAAGAAATAAAAGATCTATCTCAAAGAAGCATATACATGCATGAGAAATCCATGAATGAACAGATGATGTCTTACAATAAAAGGAAAATATCTATCTTCATAGCTATACTTGATGGTGAAAAGCCTTGGTGAAAAATTGATCTGACCCAACAGTGGATCCCCACCACACTATATTCCCCTAAAACTGCCTGTATGATCTGTAAACATACAAATCAAGCCTAAAGAGAAGGAAGACTTTGAAGACATCAAGTCAGACTTGAGAAAAGACTAGCTTTTACATGAAATTATGAGTAAAAGCTTCTAAAGTTAGATAGGAAGATCTTTAAGAAGAAAATAACTATTCCAGTAATTCTTATATCTATTATAGTTAATCATTCTTTTAATATGAATGCTATGGTAAATAGTGGTTGCTGTTACTATTCAATGATTCACCCTTATATGATTAATTATCATAATCTCCCATATATTCTGATCAACCCTCAAAAGATTGAAGGTGTTAATGATGATACAGGCAGCTTTATACAAAATATAATGAAGCTTAATATTGATATTAGTAGATTTCTTCAAGAAAATATCTATATATATAAGATTGAGAATCTCCCATACAACTTCATACTAGACTTATTATAACTATCTGAACATCAAGTTCTCATTAATGCTCACAATTAATGCATTATATTCTCTAGAGGCATCTATATCTTTAAAAAAAATGTTTATAAGACTACTAACCTTCATTAAATCTTCACTAACACCTATAACCTTCTTTAAAGCCACAATTAGAAATTCAAGTTCTAACCTCCCATTGAAATCTTCACTACTAGTATAGTTAATATAGAGAAGGCTCTCTCACAACTCTCTAAGAAGCTGAAGACTAATCCTGTAACAGTCCTTCCTCTATAATATTATAAATTCCTTAATATTTTTAATTATAAGGTCACTGAGAAGCTCCTATCATTTCATGATGTACATGACTATCATATCAAACTTAAAAAGATAGATGATAAAGACTCTCAGCTATTCTAAGAATTACTATATAATATGTCACATGATGAACTACTTGTGCTCTACAAGACTCTTAATGACCTTTTAGATAAGGGTTTCATCTGAGTTAGTAATTCACTTATGGGCACATTCATACTCTTTATAAAAAAGCCAGGTAGAGGCCTTCAGTTCTGTATCAACTATTAGAGCCTCAACTATCTCACCTAAAAAGATCATTACTTATTATCATTAATTAATGAGACTTTTGAATAGATTGGCCAAGCCAAGTAGTTTATAAAGCTGGATGTTATTTCCATGTTCTATAAGATCTGAATTATAGAAGGAGATGAATGGCTAACTACCTTTCACATGAGATATAATCTATTTAAATAGATAGTTATCCTCTTTAGTCTCATAAACATCTTAAGCACCTTCCAGAAATACATTAACTAAGTCTTATAAGATTATTTAGATGAATTTACTTTTATCTACCTTAATAACATCCTTATCTTCACTAATAAATTCTATAAGTAGCATTAAGAGTACATCTAAAAAGTTCTCATCTACCTTCATAAACATAGTCTCCTAATTAATATTGATAAATCTATCTTTAAAGTCTAAGAGATGATCTACCTCAACTTCATCATAAAGATAGAGAAGGAAGTTCATATGGACCCTAAGAAGATCACTACTATTCTCAAATGAGAGGCCCTTATAATTATAAAAGATATATGAGACTTCCTAGAATTCATAAATTTCTATTAATACTTCATTCAAGATTTTTCTGACATCATTTAATTACTAATTAATCTCACACATAAAGATCAGTAGTTTCAATGATCTAAGAAAGCAGACAAGATATTCATACATCTTAAATAGATATTCATCTCTACTCTAATACTCATCACATTTAACCCTGACTGCCTAATAGTGATTGAAATAGACTCTTTTAGTTATATCACAAGCAGTACTCTCATGCAATGAGATAATAAAGACATTCTATAATTCTATATATTCATATTCAAGAAGCTTAGCTCTACTAAAACTAACTATAAGATCTATGACAAGGAACTCCTCACTATCATTCAATATCTAAAGAAATAGAACTTCAAACTTCATAGCATGAAAGACTTCAAAATCATCATAAATTATAAGAATCTTTAATATTTCATAATAATCTATAAACTCTCTGAATATCAGATGTACTAGGCTAAATTTCTCAGCTACTTCCATTTTACAATTTATTATCATTCTGACATAGAGAACTCTATAGCTAATACCCTCTTCTAATATGAATAGAATATACCTTCTGAAGACTTCAATACTTACTGAGTAAATCACAAATAGAGACTACTAGATTCATAGATCCTTAAAGAATTCAAAGTAATACTACATAGAGTAATATATATCTTACTTATTATCCTGCTAATTGTAATCATCTCATCTCCACTTTAGGAACTCTGAAATACTACTACTACCTCTAATAAACATCTTTAGATGATGATTTAGATTATTCAAAATAAAGCTTATTATTTTCTATCTAAACTCTAAGCTTATATTAATATCACTAAATACTCTATAGACTCTAACTCCTAACTACACTTTCAGAGGAGGCAGTAGATTCCTGATTCAGAACTATTATACATTTAAATCATATAAAAAACTCATAATTCTCTGATGATCAGCCATCTAGACTGCAAAGTACTCTACTAAATTTTATCCTGAGATTTTTACTAGCTTAATATATTTCAGAGTATCTAATAGTTCATTTGGAACTACAACATCTACTAATCCATCATCACCTAGTGAGACTATCATCAAAATTTACTTAAATCTCTCTCAATCTCTAAATATATCTAATGTGATGTCACCATCAATTTCACAGTAAACCTTTCTATGAGTAATAGCTGCAAGAATATCCTTATCATTATTAACTATCTCAGTAAAGATGTTATCCTCAAATTCTATATAAAGATAAATATACTCATAGTAGTTAAAGTCTTCCTCTGAAGTTCATTTTATCATCAGTATAATTTATCCTATATAATTATTTTAGATTATAGAACTCAATTTATTAGAGCTATCTGAATCTAAATCTACTAGCTCCTTAAAATCTCCCAACATCTCTTAACTATCTATTATCTCAAAACTGACAGCAGCACTGAACATATAATTCAAATAACTAAGAACTATCTTCAAAAGTTCTATTTATATACTCAGAATGTGTAACAGGTGTGCTCTGATAAGCAAATCATGTGAGCTATACACTAGAATCAAAATTGTAATCACTAGAGAAAGGAAGGAAAAAGGGAAAGGAATCACAAGATTGTGCAATATAAATAAAAGGGAATTACACAAGGTCAGAGTAGATAAATATTCATATAAAGGCCCAGTCAGAGGCATCTAATCAGGCAGTCAGAGATTAGGTGAAGTTTGAGCAAGCTATGAATATAGGGTATAAGAGTATAGCTCTTCATATTATCCCCCCCTATTCAGATTCAGAGGGCAGGCAGGAGAGGTCAGAAAATTGGATGTAGAGTAGTACAGGTAGAGTCTCATCAAATAGGTGCAGCCCTTCATAATGGGCAAGCACAACAGTGTCCTGCAGGATAAAGGTCAGTTCCCATGAAGGAGCCTTATATTCAAGCCACTTCATTAGGTACTAAAATCCTCATTCATAGTAGCAGCAGTTGAGGATGACTTTAATCTTATATTCTACCTTATTATCTTCCCTAATAATGCCAGGCAGATGCTAGTTGGTGATCTCTTGCAAGAAGAATAGATTAGTAGAGGCCTTATAGAGTAGGTTCATATGAAATATATTGTGGATTCTGGGTAGCATGTCAAGATAGTAGTTATAACTTCCCAGGACTTCAACAACAGTGTACTTAGCATATTAATAGTCAAGTGTGTGAGATGAGCAATCAGTTATAATGTTTTAGAGGTCTAATTAGACCTTATCATTCACCTCATAGCATTCAGTGAGATTTCAGTGAGCATTCATATGATCCTATTAGTCCTACTAGGCACTAATCATGGAGGATTCAGCCCACTTGTGGGCTTACTGAAGTTTTGAGACAATAATGTCTACAATTTAAATCAGACTGTGAGGTAAAGTGAAAGATTCAGGCAATTTAGTAAGATTAAGGACTTTAAGGTTATAATCATATAAGAGGAAAAACAAGCTGACATCAGTGCTGATAGTATCATAGCTATTAATTATAAGTTCAGTATGTGAGAGGAGTTCATTCCAGTCATTCTGAGTGTATGAATAGAACTTTTAGAGGTAGTTTTTAGTTGTCTGAATTATACATTCAGTGCTGCTGTCAGTTTCAGGGTAGTAGGCAGTTAAGAGGTGTCAGAAGATCTTGAGGAGCTAGTAGATTTAGATTCAGATAGCTCCAATAAACTGGGTTCTACAGTCTGAGATAATTGTATAGGGTAGATCATACTGGTAATAAAACAGACTTTAAAGAAAGACTTTAGTCACTGCAGGCACATTCATTTTCATACAGAGTTTAAGGATAACATCTTTGCTGAGGCAGTTAATAATGATAAGGATATTCTTGCAGCTGTTACTCATGAGAAGGTCTACTATAAAATTGATGATAATATTATGTCAGACACATTTAGGGATCAGGAGAGATTTAAGCAGATCTTAGCAGTAGTTCCACTAAGTAATGATAGATTAGCAGATGTTGTAGTTTCAGATGAACTGTCAGATACTCTGAGACATATCAGGCTAGTAGAAATTTTGAGATAAAATTTAATAGAGCACTTTACAGCCTGGATGACTAGTCATCAGAGAATTGTGAGTTTCTTATATGATTTGAGTGTATAATAGTTCTAAATCAGAAACCCATCATCTCCTCTGGAAGTGTAGTTAGAAGTCAGGATCTATAAAGCATTTAGCAATGTTAACACAGGCTTGGAGTTCAGATGGAAAACAGTGAGCTTTATCTTAGATAATCTGGGTCATCATCTGAAGGCATTCATCAGAGGTGGCAGCAGTATCCCAGAGTTCCTGGAGTGAGGATGAGGTGGTTGCAATTAGCAGGGCAATAAGCAAGGCATATATTACTCTATATAGCATTGCTTCAGATTCTTTAAGGATCTGCAGATCTAGCAGTCTCTATTTGTAATTTATTTAGTAGGTATTAGAGTCTTCAGAAGGTATATCCTGTTCATATTGGGAGAGGGTATCAGCCATGAAGTTCTCTGTGCCAGAGTGGTAATAGATTATAAAATGGAAGTAGCTGAGGAATTCAGCTCAGCACATCTAGTATTTAGAGAGTTTATAAGTTGTCATGAAATATCAGAGGTTCTTATAATCTATAATAATTTTAAAGTCTTTCACATTGCAGAGTTCAGAGTCCCATTCCTCTAGACATCAAATAATGATGAGGAGTTTCTTGTCATAGATCTTATAGTTAGCTTTAGCAGGGCTGAGCTTTTTAAACATGAATGTATAGGGTCACAGGACACCTTCATCATCTCATTACATGAGAGTGCTACCTATGATATAACTGGAGGAGTCTATTTCAACTATCATCAGATAGTCAGGGTTAAATGTAATGAGCATCAGAGTAGAGACAAACATCTTCTTAAGATATGTAAATGCCTTGTCTGCTTCTTTAGACTACTAGAACTATTGATCTTTATGCATGAGATCAGTTAGTAATTAAATAATATCAGAGAAGTCTCAAATGAAGTATCAGTAGAAATTTGCAAATTCTAGAAAGCCTCATACACCTTTTATAGTTATAGAGGCCTTCCATTTAAAGATAGCAGTAATCTTCTTGGGGTTCATACAGACTCCCTTCCCTGCCTCTATGATGAAGTCAAGGTAGATCATCTCTTAAACTTTGAAGGCAAATTTATTAATATTAATTGGGAGACTATATTCATAAAGATAGGTGAGGACTTTTCAGACATGCTCTTGATGCTATTTGCAGAATCCATCAGTGAAGATGAGAATATCATTGAGATAGATAGAGGCAAATTCATCTAAATAGTCTTATAAGGCCTAGTTAATGTACTTCTGAAAGGTGCTCAGGGCATTTATGAGGCTAAAGAGGGTAACTGTTCATTCAAACAGATTATATCTTATGTAAAAGGTAGTTAGCCATTCATCTCCTTCTGCAATTCAGATCTTATAAAATATGGAGATGACATCAAGCTTTATGAATCACTTAACTCATCCAATTTATTTAAAAGTTTTGTTGATTAATAGTAGCAGATAATGGTCTTTTCTTGTGAGTCAGTTGAGACCATAATAATTTATGTAGAATTAGAGGCCTCTACCAGACTTTTTAATGAAAAGGATGGATGCACTGGTAGGTAAATTACTAACTCAGATGAAACCTTTATCAAGAAGGTTATTAAAGGTCTTATGAAGTATGAGTAGTTCATCACATGACATGTTGTATAGGGGTCCCCAGAGTAACTGAGAATCTTTATCATTCATCTTTTCAAGTTCAATGTGATGATTATGCACACCACAGAATAGCAGGAGCTTCTTAGTAACTTTATGGTCAAAAACATCAAAGAATTTATAGTAGTGCAGAGGAAGAACTGTTGCAGGGTTAGTCTTTAGCTTTTTAAAGAGTTAGGAGAGAGCTTTCTCTATATCAGACATGCTAATGGTGAAGATTTTAATAGGAGATTAGAACTTAAACTTCTAATTATAATATCAGAGGAGTTTAAAGGCATTAACAGAGATCTGACAAAGGTCAGCAGTCTTATGAACATTCTTTTCAGACACACAGATGTCTTCAGGGAACACAACACACCAGTTGTGTGTGTTGATGAGGGCTTGATGTTTAGATAATCAAGATAGATCTAATATGAAGTTATATAGAAGATTCTTAATTTTATATGTATAAGTATTCTCTTAGAGGAATCCACCAACATCAACATCAAGCTTCACCATGTTTCATATAAAGCTGTTAGTGTCACCACTAATGCCTTCAATCTTTCAGGGGACAATCAGGATACACAGAAGATTATAATGATTGACCATGTAAGAGTAAATTATTGTATAGTAACAGCAGCCACTGTCTACCATAGCATTCATATTAAAAGAATGATTAACTATAGTAGGTATAAGAATTATCAGAACTATTATTTTCTTCTTAAAGGTCTTTCTATCTAACTCTGGGAGCTTCTACTTGTAATTTCATATAAAAGCTAGTCTTTTTCCAAGTCTGATTTAGCATTTTCAAAGTCCTTCTCTTCCTTAGGCTTAGTCTACACATTCATGAATCATACAGGCAGTTTCAGGGGAATATGGGTGCCACAGCAGTTAGCAGCTCTGTGCCTAGATTTGTTACAGTTAATGCAAACACCTTGAGTGTAGTAGTCAGTGATAATGGTAGTAGTCATATTGGAAATGTAGAAATCATTCACATAAGCTATTAACTTCCAGTTTATAACATTCAGATTATAAGGCTGAATTACTCTAAAGAAGGCTACTCTAGAGGTAGTAGGAATATTACTATAAATTCAGCTCTGAATGGTCTTGACCTCAGATAGGTTGTTCTCTATACCACAAAGCTTTATGCAATATTCAAAATATGTGGGAGATTCAATAGAGGTAACAGTCTGCTATAGAAGCTCAAACTTGATGGCCTTTTTGAGCAGGGCTTTCTTAACAGTATCATCCTATAACTGACTACTAGCTTCTAGAATCTTCTGATTAAATCTCAGAAGAAAGATGACAAATGAATCAGTCTTCTGATAAACACTGTGCAGCCAGGTCAAGGCCTTCTAAGTCACTGAAGGATCAGAGAAAAGGATGTCAAGCTGATTAAGAATAACATCAGAGGTTATAGGAATGAGCTTGACATTAACCTTCATTTAAGAATAGAATCAGGTAATGATAGTGCTAGAGAGTCAGGTATAGATGTATCAGGCCTAATCAGTGAGAAATTTAATTGTAAGGCCATTCAAAGTAATTTTAGCCTCCACACTGAGGTGCTAGGCAGAGTATTTGAAGACTTATTTACCCATAAATTTCTTGAGAGTGGCAAGTCTCTCCTTCAGGTGTTTCAGGAAGTCATCAAAAGGAGTAGTCAGATGAGTAGGGGTTAGAGTAGGAACTAAAGTTGGTGTGGGCATGTGATTTTATTCAGCAATGAGGTTAATCTTATTTGTAAGTTACTAAATAAAGTTTCAGAATTCAGCATCAGAGCCCTGAAAAGAAATACTATCTTCACATGGAGAGTTCATGTTCATGATGAATTCAAAAGATTATTCAGATTCAGAGAGTTCAGAGAATTCAGGAAGTTCAGAGGATTCAGAAAGTTCAGAGGAAAATCTCATAAAATATTAATATGAACTATCAGGGCTTTAAGGTCTTTCACTGACACATCATCTGGTAGAGCTGAGCTGAGTAAGTTGTATTTCAAATTTCAGAAGAGTTTACTATATGCATGAATTATATTTAAAGGAATCTACTATATGTGTGAGTTACATTCAGAAGGTGAATATAATGAGGATCTCTGAGAAGAGATTAAATGAGTAATTACAAAATGTAATAGGTGTGCTCTGATAAGCAAATTGTGTGAGCTATATATTAGAATTAAAATTATAATCATTAGAGAAAGGAAGGAAAAAGGAAAAGAAATTGTGAGATTATACAATATAAATAGAAGGGAATTATATGAGGTTAGAGCAGATAAACATTCATATGAAGGCCCAGTCAGAGGTGTCTAATTAGGCAGTTAGAGATCAGGCAAAGTTCAGGTGAGCTATAAATATAAGGTATAAGAATGTAGCCCTTCACAGAATGACTGAAATAAACTCCTTTTACATGCTAAATTTATAATTAATAATTATAACACTATTAGCACTGATATTAACTTATTTTTCCTCTTATATGATTACAACCTTAAAGTCCTTAATCTTACTAAATTATCTAAATCTTTTACTTCACCTTATAATCTAATTCAAATTGTGAATATCATCATCTTAAAACTTCAGCAAGCTCACAAGTAGGCTGAATCCTTCATGGCCAGTGCCTAGTAGAATTAATAAAATCATATAAATATCTACTAAAATCTCATTAAATATTATAAAATAAGTAATAAGATCTAGCTAGATCTCTAAAATATCATAATCAATCATTCATCTCACACATTTAACTATTAATATGCTAAATACATTATTATTGAAGTTCTGAGAAGTTATAACTATCATTTTGACATACCACTTGAGATCTACAATATATTTCACATAAATCTACTTTATAAGGCCTCTACTAACTTATTCTTCTCACAAGAGATCATCAACTGGCATTCACCTGGCATCATTAGGAAAAATAATAAGATAGAATATGAGATTAAAGCTATTCTTAATTATTATTACTATGAATAAGGATTTTAGTACCTAGTGAAGTAACTTAAATATAAGGTTTCTTTATAAGAATTAATCTCTATCCTGCAGGATATCATCACACTTACCTATTATAAAGAATTATACTCATCTAATAAGACTCTATCTATATTATATTATACTTGATTCTCTGAACCCTCCCATCTATCCTCTAAAACTAAATAGAAGAGGATAATGTAAAGAACTACACTCTTATATTCTATATTCATAGCTCACTTAAACTTTATCTGATCTCTAACTACTTAATTAGATATCTTCAATCAGGCCTTTATATAAATATTTATCTACTCTGACCTCACATAATTTCCTTCTATTTATATCATATAATCTTATAATTTCTTTTTCTTTTTCCTTCCTTTCTCTAGTAATTACAATTTTGATTCTAGTATATAGCTTACATGATCTACTTATTGGAGCACACTTATTATAATTTGATATTCTTTAAGGTTAATATTCTTAGTAATAGACTCTTAAGACTCTTAGTTTGAGATGTAGAAGCCTTTAACTTCTAGAGTAATAAATACTAAAAAGAGATGAATGTAGTAATATAGTATTATTACTTATTTAATAATATTATATGAGAATGAGATTAATAATATAATTAAGGAAATACCTTAACTAGTTAGAATGTGAAGGGCTATGCCCTTATACCCTATATCTATAGCTTACCCAAACTTCACCCAATCTCTGACTGCCCAATTAGACACCTCTAACCAGGTCTTTATATGAATGTTTATCTGCTCCAACCTCATGTAATTCCCTTCTATTTATATTACATAATCTTGTGATTTCTTTTCTTTTTTCCTTTCTTTCTCTAGCAATTACAATCTTGATTCTAGTATATAGCTTGCATGATCTACTTATTAGAGCATGCCCATTACATTTTGTAATTACTCACTTGATCTCTTCTCAGAGATCCTTGTTATATTTACCTTCTAAATATGACTTACATGTATAGTAGATTCCTCCAAACACAATTTATGTGTATAATAAACTCTTCTAAAATCTGAAATACAACTTGCTCAGCTCAGCTTTACTAGACAACATGTCAGTGAAAGGCCCTAAAGTCCTGACAGTCCACATCAATATCTCATGAGATTTTCCTCTGAACTTTCTAAATCCTCTGAACTTCCTAAATTCTCTGAACTCTCTGAATCCAAACAATCTTTTAAATCCATTATGAATATAGACTCTCTGCATGAAGACAACATCCCTTCTCAGGACTCTAATGCTGAATTCTGAAACTTCATTTAGTAGCTCACAAATAAGATTGACCTCATTACTGAATAAAATTGCATGCTTATACTAACTCTAGTTTTTGCTCTGACCCCTGCTCATCTGACCACTCCTTTCAATGACTTCCTGAAATGCCTGAAGGAGAGGCTCACCACCCTTGAGAAATTCATGGGTGAATAAGTCTCTGAATACCCTGCCTGGTGCCTCAGTGTGGAGGCCAAAATTACTTTGAATGGCCTTGCAATTAGATCTCTTGCTGACCAGGCCTAGTATATCTACACCTAACTCTCTGACATTACCATCACCTGATTCCACCCTTAGATGAAGGCTAATATCAAGCTCATTCCTATAACCCCTGATGTCATCCTTGATTAGCTTGACATTCTTTTCTCTAACCCTTTAGTGGCTCAGAAGGCTCTGACCTGGCTGCACAGTATTTATCAGAAGATTGATCTACTTGCCATTTTTCTCCCAAGATTCAATCAGAAGATCCTAGAAGTCAGTGGCCAGTTATGAGATGACACTGTCAAGAAAGCCCTACTTAAAAAGGCTATTAAGTTTAAGCTCCTATAGCAGACCATCACCTCTGTTGAACCTCCTACATACCTTGAATATTACATGAAGCTTTGTGGTATAGAGAACAACCTATCTAAGGTTAAGACCATTTAGAGCTAAATTTATAGTAATGTTTCTACTACCTCTAGAGCAGCCTTCCCTAGAGTAACTCAGCCCTGTAATCTGAATGTTATGAACTGAAAGTTAATAGCTTATGTGAATGATTTCTGCATCCCTAATATAACTACTGCTGCTATCACTAACTACTGTGCCTGAGGTGTTTGCATTAATTATGACAAATCTGGGCACAGAGCTGCTAACTGCTGTGGCACCCATATTCCCCTGAAACTGCCTGTACAATTCATGAATGTACAGACTAAGCCTGAGGAAGAGGAGGACTTTAAAGATGCTAAATCAGACTTGAGAAAAGACTAGCTTTCATGTGAAATTGTGAGTGGAAGCTCCCAGAGTTAGATAGGAAGACCTTTGAGAAGAAAATGACAGTTCCAGTAATTCTTGTATCTACCATAATTAATTATTCTTTTAATATGAATGCTATGATAGACAGCAGCTGCTATTACTATATAATAATTTACCCTTATATGGTTAACTATTATAATCTCCTGTGTATTCTGATTGTCCCCTAAAAGATTGAAGGTATCAGTGGTGACACTGGTGGCTTTATATGAAACATGATGAAACTTAATGTTGATATTAGTAGATTCCTCTGAGAGAATACTTATGCATATGAAATTGAGAATCTCCCATATAACTTCATATTAGGTCTATCTTGATTATCTGAACATCAAGCCCTTATTAACATATGCAACTAGTATGTTATATTTCCTAGAGATATCTATGTGTCTGAAAAGAATGTCCACAAGACTGCTGACCTTTGTCAGATCTCTGCTAATACCTTTGAACTCCTCTGATATTATAATTAGAAGCTCAAGTTCTGATTTCCTATTGAAATCTTCACTGCCAGCATGTCTGACATAGAGAAAGCTCTCTCTCAACTCTCTAAAAAGCTAAAGACTAATCCTGTAACAGTCCTTCCCCTGCACTACCATGAATTCCTTGATGTTTTTGACCATAAAGCTGCTGAGAAGCTCCTGCTGTTCTGTGATATACATAATCATTATATTAAACTTGAAAAGATAGATAGTAAAGATCCTTAGCTGCCCTGGGGACCCCTATACAATATGTCATATGATGAATTGCTCATACTCTGCAAGACCCTCAATGACCTTCTTGATAAAGATTTCATCTGAGTTAGTAATTCACCTGCCAGTGCACCCATTCTTTTTACTAAGAAGCCTGATGAAGGCCTCTAATTCTGCATAGATTACTGCAGCCTCAACTGACTCACAAGAAAAGACTGTTATCTGCTACTGTTAATCAATAAGACTCTTAAATAAATCAGATGAGTCAAGTGGTTCACAAAGCTTAATATCATCTCCATATTTTATAAGATCTAAATTATAGAAGGAGATGAATGACTAACTACCTTTTATATGAGATATGATCTATTTGAATGGACAGTTACTCCCTTCAGCCTTATAAATGCCCTGAGTACCTTCTAGAAGTATATTAACTGAGCCCTACAAGACTATTTAGATGAATTTACCTCTACCTACCTTGATGACATCCTCATCTTCACTGATGGATCCTGCAAACAGTACTAAAAGTATGTCTGAAAAGTCCTCACCTGTCTCCATGAACACAGTCTCCTAATTGATATTAATAAATCTACCTTTAAAGTTTAAGAGATGATCTACCTCAGCTTCATCATAGAGGCAGGGAAGGAAGTCTGTATGGACCTTAAGAAGATTACTGCTATCCTCAAATGGGAGGCCTCTATGACTGTAAAAGATGTGTAAGATTTCCTAGAATTTGCAAATTTCTACTGATACTTCATTCAAGATTTCTCTAATATTATCTAATTACTAACTGATCTCACATATAAAGATCAACAGTTTCAGTGGTCTAAAGAAGCAGACAAGATATTTGCATGCCTTAAGAAGATGTTCATCTCTACTCTGATGCTCATTGCATTTAATTCTAACTGCCTGATAGTAGTTAAAATAGACTCCTCTGATTACATCACAGGTAGTACTCTCATGCAATGAGATGATGAAGGTGTCCTGCAATCCTGTGTATTTATATTTAAGAAGCTCAGCCCTACCAAAGCTAACTATAAGATCTATGATAAGGAACTCCTCACCATCATCTGATGTCTAAAAGAATGGGACTCTAAACTCTACAGTATGAAAGACTTTAAGATTATCATAGATCATAAGAACCTCTGATACTTTACTATAACCTGTAAACTCTCTGAATGTCAGATGCACTGGGCTAAATTCCTTAGCTGTTTTCATTTTATAATCTACTATTACCTCAGTATAGAGAACTCCATAGCTGACATCCTCTCCCAATATGAACAAGATATACCTTCTAAAGACTCTAATACCTGCTGAGTAAACCATGAATAGAGGTTATTAGACCCATAGATTCTCAGGGACTCTAAAGTAACATCACATAGAGTAATATATGTCTCATCTGTTACTGTGCTAACCACAACCACCTGAGTAGACCTCATAGAAGGCTTCCCCAGATTACCTCCACTCTCACTCTAGAAACTCTGGGATGTTACTGCTATCTCCAATAAGTGCCTCCAGATGATAACCTAGATTGTATGAGATAAAGCTTATTGCTTCCCATCTAAACTTCAGATCTGCATTGACATAGCTAAATACTCTATGGATACTAACACTTAACTATGCTTCCAGGGGAGGTGGTAAGTTCCTGATTCAGAACTATTATGCACCCAAATCATACAAGAAACTCATGATTCTCTGATGACTAGCTACTCAGGCTGTAAAGTACTCTACCAAATTTTATTCTAAGATCTCTACTAGCCTGATATATCTTAGAGCATCTAATAGTTCACCTGAAACTACAATGTCTGCTGATCTATTATTACCTGGCAGAACTGCTACCAAGATCTACTCAAATCTCTCCTAATCTCTAAATGCATCTAGTGTGATGTTGCTATTAATTTTGCAGTAGATCTCCTCATAAGTAATAGCTGCAAGAATATTCTTATTATTATTAACTATCTTAGTAAGGATGTTATCCTTGAACTCTATATGAAGATGAATGTGCCTGTAGTGACTAAAGCCTTCCTCTAAAGTTTATTTTATTGCCTTTATGGTCTACCCCATACAATTATCTTGAACTATGAGACCCAGTTTGTTAGGGCTGTCTGAAGCTGAATCTGCTAGCTCCTCAAAATCTTCTGATACCTCTTAACTGCCTATCACCCTAAAACTGATGATAGCACTAAATGTATGATCCAGACAACTAAGAACTACCTCTGAAAGTTCTATTTATATGCCCAGAATGACTGAAATGAACTCCTCTCACATGCTAAACTTGCAATTAATGGCTGTAATACTATTAGCACTGATGTTAGCCTATTTTTCCTCTCACATGATTATAATCTTGAAGTCCTTAATCTTACTAAATTACCTGAATCTTCTACTTTACTCTACAGCTCAATCCAAATTGTAGATATCATCATCTTGAAACTCCAGCAAGCCCATAAGTGGGCTGAATCCTTCATGGCCAGTGCCCAGTAAGACTAATAGAACTATGTGAATGCCTGCTAAAATCCTGCTGAATGCTATAAGATAGATGATAAAATCTAGCTAGATCTTCAAAATATTATAATTAATTGCCTGTCTTGCATACTTAACTATTAATATGCTAAGTACACTGTTATTAAAGTCCTAAGAAGTCATAACTATCATCTTGACATATTACCTAGAATCTACAATGTGTTTCACATGAACCTACTTTGCAAAGTCTCTACTAACCTATTTCTCTTGCAAGAGATCACTGACTGGCATCTACCTGGCATTGTCAGGGAAGATAATAAGGTAGAATATGAGATTGAAGCCATCCTCAACTGCTGTCACTGCAGATGAGGATTTCAGTACCTAGTGAAGTGGCTTGAATATGAAGCCCCTTTATGAGAACTAACCTCTACTCTATAAGATACTACTACACTTACCTGTTATAAAGAGTTATACCCATCCAATGAGACTCTATCTATACTATCTCATATCTGATTTTCTGAGCCCTTCTACCTGCCCTCTGAATCTAAATAGGAGGGGATAATATGAAGAGCTATACTCTTATACTCTATATTTATAGCTCATCTGAACTTCATCTAATCTCTGACTGCTCAATTAGACACCTCTGACTGGGCCTTTATATGAATATTTATTCACTCTGACCTCATATAATTTCCTTCTATTTATATTGCATGATCTCATGATTTCTTTTCCTTTTTCCTTTCTTTCTCTAGTGATTACAATTTTGATTCTAGTGTATAGCTCACATGATCTACTTATCAGAGTGCACCTGTTACATAGAATGAATTTAAAATTATAGATCTTATTAATTTTACTAATTAGAAAAGGAGAGGAAAACATTCTGGATTTTAAAAGTAAATAAAAATAAATTAACTGGGTAGTAAAAGAAAGTAATCATGCTGGGTAAGCTGTTTTTGGGGGAAACTGCCCTCTGCTTGGTGGTGCCTTCTTCTCAGCAAGGATGGCACGTGACACCCATTAGCGCGCCGTTGGGGATGACTAAACCTTGCTGAATCAGCTGCATTGGCCAATTAAAAAGGGGACCATGTGGCGAGTACCTGGTACATTGCTCCCCTGCAGGATTACGTGCAGACACAGGTACCAGATACCTCGCGCGGGCTAGGGGGCGCTGACTGTCATCCCGAACTCCAAGTCCAACATCGCCATCTCGACTTCAGACAACACAGCTCAGCGAAACCCGGTTGCCTTGACGCCCCTTTTCCACCGCTTCTCCACCCTATATAACCGCAGCATTGTCCACGACCGGTTGTCTGTGATTTGCCAAATACCACACCCTCGTCCAGCCCTTTTGTCAGTGCGTGAAAAGTCGCTCGGAGCCCGCAGTCTCACCCCCTTCTCCTATTAAACGTCCGGCTCCCCTTCTCCACATCCTTCCTCATGGCTAACGACGAATACGATGTAAGTTATTATTGTCCTCTGGATGCATTTGTCTTACATTTGCTGACTATTTTACCCTTTCAGTTCCTTTTCAAAGGTATGCCCGGTGCCTCCTTGCCTCCCACCTTAGCCGCCCACGGACCACGTTAAAGTTGCAGATCCATACTGATGCAGTGTCCATTGTGATATAGTGGTGCTCATCGGAGATTCCGGTGTTGGAAAGTCCAATCTCTTGAGCCGATTTACCCGCAATGAGTTCAACCCTGACTCCAAGTCTACCATCGGTGTCGAGTTCGCTACCCGCTCTATCCAAGTCGATGGCAAAACAATCAAGGCCCAGATTTGGGATACTGCGGGCCAGGAACGGTACCGGGCCATCACATCCGCATACTATCGCGGCGCTGTGGGAGCTCTCCTCGTTTTCGATGTGACTAAGGAACAGACCCTCCAGAACTGTGAGAGGTGGTTGAAGGAGCTAGACACCCATGGCCCACCCAGAGATAAGAAGGGTCATCGGAAAATCAGCATCATGCTCGTTGGAAACAAAATTGACGACAAGGCTTCAAGGGCAGTTTCGACTGAGACCGCCCAAAAATTTGCCGGTTTGTAATTTCTATCTAATCACTACAGTCGCATGCTTTGCTAACTGCCACTTTAGCGGCCGACCCCGAGGAAGAAAATCACCTTGCCTTCATGGAGACTTCTGCCCTTGACGGAAGTAATGTCGAGGCTGCTTTTGAGCAGATTCTTACCAGTACGCTATCCCCGTGCCATTTCGTTTAGCTCTGTGGCGGCGCAACGTGTCTAACCCTGTCCCTAGGCATTTACAAGAAACTTAACGAAGACGCTCTTGAAAACGGCGGCTCTGTGCAAAACCCTCTGGGCGAGCGCAAGGTATTAGAGATTTCCAAGTCCCAGGACGCTGAGACGAAGCAAGGATGCTGTTAAGCAGAATACACCCCGAGACGTTGCCGCGACCTTTTTCATTCTTCATCCTTTTTAACTATTTCAAATGGCCGATGCAGTTAGGGTTGATTGATGGGTTTCAAATAGTCTGATGTCTTTTTGTTTTCTCCATGTTCGAACCTACAACAGCTTCATTTTTGTGTTTTTGTACTTGATCTTTTCTTTCTTTCTCCATCTGCTCACCCGTCGTCGTTTCTTTGGGCCCCGTCGCGTCGCGCAATTGATATGAGTTTACGCCATGACAAATGGATCCCACTTCATGTTAATATCAGGCGATGCACATTTCCCTCCATTCCTTTTTTTTTTTTCATTAATGGCTTTTTCTACTTCGTCATTCCACGGCCGATGGGAAACATGATGAGAAGAAATCGATGACCCTCGAAATGAACATAATTAGCATAGAAGAAGGATGCGAACTTTTTGAAGATGCAAGGATTAGGATGTTTGGGGTTGGTCTTTTGTTTTGTTTTTTTGCGTATCCACCCCCCCTATCAGCCTCCTTCTTTTTCTTTTGCTTGCTGCCTTTTTCTACATATAGTTTATGGACTTTTTTTTTGTTTCTATTGCTTCTGACCCTCCCCCACCACCCAACACCCTAACTACCCCACGCCTCTCCCCGCCACCCAACCCAACCCAACCCAACAACGTTGATAATTCCTGCAAATAAACCGTACTTTTTTTACTTTATTCTAACCACTGCTCTTCTCCACAAAACCTTACGTATACACTTCCTCCCTTAGCTTTCTCACGCATCGAAACCCTCCCTCGCTTCTTGGGTACATACCAATCACACATGCAATATACACGGGCTCGTACATCATTGAGATGATAGAACTGTAGTACTCCATAAGGGGGCAAAGGAGGAAAATGAATATATACACCCCCTGTGAACCTGCAGTTCTGCTGTGTACTTCTCTTATCAGAATATTATGTATGTGTGTCTGGCCGAGGGTTGGATGTAGGGCATTTAGTTTAGTTATCTGACATTATTTACTTGAGCGTGGGTGGTCAATGGTGGGGGGTATGGCATGGTTTGCTCGGTGAGCTGGGATGTATATAGTCTTTCACTCTGATATATTTTAAGGGTGTTGCTGTTTCGTCTATGGCGGGCTGGGTGGGTTGGGGGATGGGGTTGAGGTTGAGGTTGAGATTTAGTGCTTGGATTTTGTTTTATGGTTGTTGCTTGTATGTGGCAAGGGTAATGGTTTATTAAGTATGGAGGAAGAGTTACATGTAAGTGGCTTAACGCTGCTGGAAGTAATATTCTGCATTGATATGGCAAAGCTTAGTCGATTGGTCCTGGCGACCCATTTCCCCTGACACAATGGGGGACAGGAAAGTTCCGGAAAGCTACAGATGCCCGAGGCAGGCTCTAATTTTCAGACATTGCAACTGAGTTCCATTTTATTCCTTAGAAAACCATCCGCCATCTATCTAGTTACATTAAGCGCTGGGGTATGCCTCCTCAACAGTTCCAAGAGACAACCGTCCATCCATCCACCTGGTTCCGTCAACCCTTGAGGTACGCCTCGTCAAAAGTCTCATCTTCACCAATACAGATCCTATACGTGATCCGGGCATACTCTTCCGCCTGCGCCACGATATCCGGGGCCGCCAGACGATAGGCAGCCGCGAGTGTCATCCAGTACTCCATATGGGTATTTAACATTAGTCCCCATTGCTTGACAAGCAGCGATGTACCCGGGACATGGGGGAGGTGAGCGCCTTCGATGACGTAGCCAAGCGATTCGAGGGTTTTCACGGCCCATTCGGCGGCTTTCTGTGGGTTATGTGGCAGCCACTGAATTTCGACAACCGAATATAGACACCAAAGGCCCAGACGGGGTACTTCAGAGGCTGGCCGACTGTATGTCCCTGCAAACTCGGAAAATATGGCGTCGATTTTCTCCATCTTTGGCGGCCCATGTAAATAGAGTTCTTTTGCCAAACTGACCCTGAGTTCCTTTCGCTTTAGCATGTCGGTATCCTTTGTCTGTTGAGAATCTTTGCACATGACACAACTACACTCGAAGCCCCACTCCTTCATGTCTATCTTGTGGTCTGCCATGACGGTGTTCAAGGACGATTGGTAGCCGTGCATGATTTCGGTATTTGGGGGCATATCTTGTGCCGCACGAACAATCATCATATCCCCGATAAATGAGGGGTGGGCGTTGCTGTAGCAGGAATGGTTGATGTAAGAGAATAGTGACCAGACGCCGCAGTACTTGGCTGCATTTTCTGGTTTCGCTTTCGTGTTCATGGTATGTATATGATCCTCGTAAGAGAGGACAGGACAACTAAAGGTAGTATTCAACCCCACGATATGCTCAACGAGGAAGCTAGAAATTATCAATTAGCGCGGTTGATGTTTCGATTATAATGAGTCACTTACCTATCGACGATAGGTCTACCATCTACTGTCAGAGCGCCAACGGACTCGTATGAGCCATGGTACAGGTCAGCGAAGGTTGACAAGAGCGAAGGGCTTCTGGAGAGCCTTTTTTCAATTAGGCCAACGAGAGGTCTGTTGACGGCCAACCCCATCCTGTCTGTTAGACCGTTGATAACCCCCGGAACGCCCTCAATAGTGTTAATTGGGTCGGCCAGGGCATACGCAAAAGCCTTTTCGCAGAAAAGAAGATCACCAGCTTTGACAGCCTTTGTCGTGAACAAACCGCGTCCATGGGACTCAGTGGGCTTCACACACACAGGACCAATGTAGGTGGCATGGTCGAGGTGTGGTGGGAAGCATTCTTTCGCCTCTCGTTGCATTTGACTGAATTGATATCTGCCTTCCTCTTGCTCAGCAAGCCGCGCAATGGCCCGTGTGAATTCACTCTTGGCGAGGGTATTTTCTGGGTATTCCTGGGAAAGAACCTTGTGCACATTACAAGCTTCCCGGAATCTCTGAAGATGGTAGAGAGCCTGGATTTCGCGGAAGAGAGCCTTTTCGGAGGGTTTATCTCCCGGTGACACCGTCTTGAGATCGCCAAGGGCCGCCTCAAATCGGTGTGTTTTCAGATATGTGAGGGCACGATTGAGTTTGATGGTACGAGTTTCGTCAACTGTTGGAGAACAATCCAAAGCCTTGGAGTAACTATTGTCGTGATCAGCTTCAGTCTGTTTAGAACCATTTAGCACTAACTTACTAATCGATCGCGGCCTCGTAGCCGGCCTTGTTAAAATAATCGTTTCCAGCCTTCTTCCAATAGTCGGCAGAGGTCTCGCCATCCGTGACCTGTCGTCGCCACGATAATGGAACTAGGACGTCGTGGTCAGGGATAAAGTTGAAATCGGAAAGATGATCAACTCGGATTGCATATTCTCCATCTGTCATGGCCCCAAGATAAGGCTCCCTAACAATCATCACTGTCCCCACAGTAATGTTGGCGTATGCAGAAAGCTCTTTTGCAGGATTGTATAGTTGCAGCATAAGCACGCTCCCTTCTTCGTCCTCCACAATTGTCTTGACCATGGTATGGGAGTGTGTTGGGGCGATTGTCCTGAGCAGGATGTAGGACCCACGATGATGGGTTTCGAGAAGGAGATCTGTGATCATGACTTTGCTCAGGTTGCTCAAAGGGGTGATGCAGGGCGGGTAGGCTGGAGGGACCAAAGATGAGGGCATGCTGTACTGCTGTATAACAGCGTTTCGAGAGTCCGTTGGCGTGTAGCGCTCGCCCTCGCGTGGCCGGATATTTAGGTGTTGGAGACGCAGAAAGGCGTCGAGGGGATCCATATTGGATGTCGAAGTAGCAAAATATCGACGTGTTTCGATATTTGGACTACCAGTCCACAAAGACGGGGAGTGTTGAGAGTTTTCTCAGGATGAAAATTTCTGAGGGAGAAGAAGTGATGAAGGGAGAGGACTGTGTTGTCAACGACAACGGACGCGGCCACATGCAAACAACAAACAAGGCTGGTTCTGTGGAATAACACCACCCAGCCCATCAATTGGGTGGCTGATAATTTATACAGATGAAATTCCCACCAGCCATGGGCTTGCTTTTGGCAGACCTGGAGAAAACGACCTGTAGGAGGGAACCAGGCTCAACCAGAAACACTTGCTAGGCCAGATGGACTGAGGGGAGGGCATTGTCCATAGTGGCTGATAGGAGATTTTGTATGATTTGAGGATGGTGAGGACAGAACAGCATGCATCCTATCCGATACTGAATCTAGTTTGGAATACCACACTGGGTAAGTCCTCCTCATTACTTTTGCCTGCAGCCATATCGTTTCTGTGAAGCATCTTGATGGCGTTTGTTTTTGCTAAAAAACATAACCCCTTTTGCCGTCGTTTGGATGCTCGACGCGATAGCCAGCTCAGCCAGCATACCTGTTCCATGGCACGGCGATATATGAAGAGTGGCTCTCAACCGGATATTCCAAAAAATTTCCATGAGCTTACGTTGTTTGCTTCAAACCGGAAACAAAACGCGGTCTCGAATTATATAATTAGAAGATGTTTCCAATCATTTGGAACCTGCAATTGAGATCTTGCAAAACAAATTCGCTGCCAGAACAAAGCCGAAAATAAACACAAAAAAGATAAACAACCAAAATATCGAAACCAACATCGACCAAAGGTCAAAAAAAACACATCAACTGCCAGATTTCGCTTTCACGATACCAATCTCCCCATCCACAATCGCAAAATGCAAGTCCATGTACTCGTCGCCCCGTTCGCGCAGCACCCACTCCAGCGTTTGCCCGAATGTATCGCCATTGTTCTCGAACCAGTCGCCCATTGACCGGACATATCTCTCCACCTGTTCCTTCAGCGGCGCGTTCTCTCGCAACCACAGCACCTGCGACGGGTCCAGTTTCATCATGTCCTCTACCACATAGTAGTGGTGGATCTGGTCTCCCCAGCCTTCCGTGCCGGGTTCATGGTAGAGATCAGAACGGAATTTTGTGGCATATTTGTTTGTTGTTGTGGAGATGACAGTGTGGGTACTGTTGTTATTTCGAACGTGCAGGTTACGGAAGTAATTGTTGTCGTCGAAGGATGACGAAGCATGGGCGGGTTTTGTTTGGGAAGCGAGGATCGAGAACGGGTTGGACGTCATCGGTGGGGCATAATTCACGTGGATGTTGGCAAACGTCGATGCGCCACCATCCGGGTACCGTTTGCGGAACTTGCGTTGGATCGTTTCGTTACTCGGACAGATCTGGTTCTGTACGACCTCACGGATGACTAAACGCATATCCTCCATTTCTGCCAAGTCGCTCGGCGACCAATTGTGCAGTAGTTCGGCGCGTTCGTGGATAACGGAAGGGAGGGTACGGCTGGTACGTGGAAAGAGTTGGCCGTGAAACGCTCTCGAGTATAGCCACAGGCGGTATACAGCGCGGCGCAGCATGAAGCGTTCGTCATTATTCAAAATTCGACGGTTTTCAAAGTCCACTTTCCATTTCTTAAGCGGGTATATTTCCTCCCACTTCTTTGCGACACGGCCAACATGGACAATCTGTTGAATGAGGGGAATGGATAGCGGTGCCTCACGGGCAATGTGTGCTGGTTGGCTGGAATTTTGGGTGATTAACTGGATGATATCCTCCACAGGTCCATATTCAGCATTGGCGGCATCAGCTAGTATGGGGAGCTTCTGCGATCCAGCGAATATGCTATGGGGTCGGCGGCAGGTGAGGGACAGATTCAACACATCGGCGATTGAATTGCAAGAGCGGAAGATCTGGAGCAACAGCTCCGTAGCAAGTGTATCAAGCGACATTCTAGGAGACTGATCCATCCCAAGTTAGTCAGGAACAGGGCAACTAGACAGAGGACGATGAGGCATACTGTATAAGTAATTGTTTTATCTTTCTGATTCTATAAGTAAGGGATCTAAATGAGATATCTGGCAGTGCAGTCGTCGGCGACAACGGGGTCAAAACAACGCAGAGGTACGTCAGTAGCAACAGTGCCTCTGCGCCGGAGGAACGGGCGGGTTTAACTGGATAGCACCCCGCCTTTGGGGCTATCATGGGAAAAAGTCACATCTCTGTGAAGGGTAGCGACAGACGGGTCCGCGCAAGGGAAGATAAGCCTCGAAGGGCGGCAATGGATTGGAGTCGCCATGGTGATGTGGTGATGGGAAGAGGAAGAAGAAAAGACGCGAGAGAGGTATGGGGTTGGATATCGCTGACATAAGCCCCCTGAATTCGGCAGCAAAGCATGGCTGACATAAGCGAGAGAGGGTGTTCAGCCTCATGTCCTGTTTGGGAAAGTAGTCTGCAGATCAGCATCCAATATCAAACCTCAAACTTCTTCAGGGAGCTCAACGAGCACATCGCAACCACCGCATGGTTTTTACTTGCACTGTCGCCAGTACTATGCTTGGGGCTATTATAGCCACCGTTCTGCTGCGATTGACTCCTGCTTGACTACATCTTTGCAGGAGGGGATGCTGGCGGGATGGAGCATGCACCACGAACAGAAAAGCTTGGCTAAATACTCCTTTCTGATCTTAGAAATATTGGAGCATTGAATAATCGCAAATATTTACGCCTCGGACTGATTCCCTCCCGTTAGTTTCGCGATTAATCGTACTTCAGATATGACAAATCGCTGATACATGATTGCGGGGTTCTATCGCAAATACCTTCCAATGGCTTCAAGTTACATACGTTCAATTTCCAACCACAACCACCAATTTCTACTGCTTTCACGTCTGTGATGTAAATCTTCGCAATTTTAATCTGTGAAGATGCGGACGTCGGTCCTACAACTCGCCATGATGATAAATTGCAAGATGATAAACTGCCCAGTGGAAAAGCCTGGAATCCAACACTAGTAGGCAGAGCGCGAGGGTGTTGAAGAACATAAATACCGTTCAACTCCCACTCGGAAGACATAATGAAATATCAGAACAGATCAGAACAGATCAGAAGTCTTCAGATTTTAAACCCAATCTCTACATTGCTCCTTGAAACCCATTAACCATCATCATGCCTTCATATGTCGTTACTGGAGCCAGCCGCGGCATTGGTGTAAGTGGAAGTTTCTCGGATTTATCAAACCCAAGCTAATGTCTGGCCGGAATAGTTTGAATTCGTTCGCCAAATCTCCCAGGACCGCCAAAACACAACTATCGCTCTCGCCCGGAACAAGGCTGCTGCTGAAGCTAAGTTCGCGAAGGAGGGCATTGACAATGTACACGTAGTAGAGGCTCAGTATACAGACTTTGCCTCCTTGAAAGTAAGTCTCCATCAACTATGCTGGCATGAGTGTAACTTAACTCTTCCTTGCCAGAGAGCTGCCGACGAAGTTAAGGAGATTACGAATGGTAGTTTGGATTATCTGATCAACAATGCTGGTTATATATCCTTATTCAGCCAATTTTTGACCTTCAGCGAGTTGTATGCCCGTCTCTTCCTGATACCATGCTGTCTACCCTACTAACAACGAAAAGCGAGGACGACTTGGAGGCTCTTGAAAAGGACATCATGGAGTGCTTCGAAGTTAATCTCCTTGGTGTCATCAAGGCCACCCATGCATTTCTCCCCTTGATCCGCAAGGGCAAGGAAAAGAAGGTCATCAGCCTCACCAGTGGCTTCGCTGAGTTGGATCTCACAAACAACTACGAAATCGCGAGTTCCACCTCTTACTCTATCAGTAAGAGTGCTCTTAATATGGCTATGGCTAAATACAACGCTTGCTACAAGCAAGAGGGGATCCTCTTCCTTTCTATCGCCCCAGGAACCGCAGAAGGAGATGAGGCAGCAGAGAGGCGCGCAAGTATGACAAATCTTTCTGCTTAAACAGATTTGCAAGATAACGTTATTAACTTTTCAATAGAACTCTCCGCTGTGGAAGCGGCTAACGCGGTAGCGTTGATGAAGGGATTCGCTGCCTACGCGCCAGACTTTACTGGTCCTTGGACCTTTGCACAATCAGCTTCCGCAGTGCTTTCTGTCATGCACAAGAAATCGTTGGCTGGCGGAGATGGTGGGGCCGCTGTCTCCCAATTCGGGAACAAACAGTGGCTCTGATTTTCGAATGTCTATGGCGGAGGAGCTGACAAGCGTTGGATGGTGTTTCGTTATGTAGAAGTCAAGGATTAAATCAATGATATGTTTTTTCGCTCACCAATCTCTGCTGTTAGTAATGGTGCGGGTGTTATTTTGGTTGAACGGAGTTCAACCTGAGCCCTTTTGATCAACTGCCATTTAATAAACTACAACCACAGTTCCAGTATTTAAATTGAAGTAGGACGTCCCTGTGGCAAGAACTATAAACGGAATTGACGTAGTTATTCCTGAGGATTGAGATTATTGATTAATTAAAGCTATGTAAGTTCTTGACCGCTATTTATATGGTTCAGATCTTTAATGGTCTGAGATAATGAAAATAGAAAAGGCCATGTAATTACATAGGGTAAAATCATGCAAATAACTGAAAACTATCTAATTTCTGAAAGATAAGAAAATGCTGAAAGGATCAAGTTAAATGAATGTAACAGCGGGAGTTGAGTGCTGTGGATCAAAAACGACGGGGTTGAGGCTGTTGATATAGTGGATATAACTAGCGCGGAATCTCACAAGAACCCTATTCTTAGCCCAATCATCCCCATCCTGCATGTAACTACGCCCAAGCCAGCCCTAGCTTTAGCACCATCAGCGCTAGTCAAGCAGTTAAGTTAGTTAGCTTTCTCGCAAATTGTTGCCCTTGTATCAGCCAACCACAAGACTCATCCTCCATGAAAAATGCCAATCCATCCCTTTGCATGCAGCTTATTTCAGAAGTTAAACTGTTTGTCGAACTCCGGAGTCCGCAGGCAGCTGAGCAAATGCATTGTGAGAGGGACTGGAACTATCCACGGAATTCCAAATAGCATGATATATACAGGATCACATACGGGGTGTCACTACCTGATTCCCGTAGTAAGTTGGTAAATAAAGCAGTCCCCTTTCCCCCACAGTATAGCGCTCATGATGGGATATCTTGACAGTTAAGGGTTGAGTGAATAGAGTATAATAAGCTGCCCCGGCCTCGCATAACTATGCTCTGGAACGAATGCTCACCTAGCTACTTAATTGGATGCTCATTGCTCCGCGAGGAATGCAGCAGAGAAATTGAGAGGGAATTAAGGCAAGGAACAGCCATTAGTTCAAGTTTAGTTGGCTTTTTAAATTTAGTGGATTCTTTTATCCTGGTAGATGGTCAGCTCACCCACTCTATATATTCCGAAGGAAGGTCTTGTATCTTCTTGCAACTATTTGCGACATCATCTGTTCGTGCGGCATCACTAACATACTCTTCTTCCACTCTCCTATGACACACACACACACACACACACACATATATGCTTGTCTGAATCCTGCACAACATGCCCACCCCTAAATCTACTTCCCGAAGATCCTACCGCGTCGGGAGTCCTGCCGAACGTCGCTGTTGGTCATGTCGAGGTAGCTAACTTGAACCTATACACAATCCCATTTAACCCACCCACCCCAGCCCTGTCCCGTAAATCACCATCCCAGTGCCCTGGTTAACTCGTAAAACCCCAGACCGTAAAATCGCCTGCGACCTCCGTCGACCAATCTGCCGCAACTGCGATGTTGCAGATCGGAAATGCCAATATGGAATGCGGCTAAACTGGCCGGCACAGGGCGATACAAGGAGAGCACTTGTTGCTGATTCTGCTGCTGCTGCTGAGCGAGCTGTAGCTTTTGGGAAGACGTATTTTATCAATGCTACAGAGGTGGATATGGGATTGTTTTATTTGGGAGGTGGGAAGCAAGATGCTGCTGGTAGGGCTGTCCACGACTGATTTATCGTTACTTTTTTCGGGAGAGGGGACTAGGACCCCCTGATGCCTATCCTTCTCTCTAGTGTACCCGTTACGATGGGACAGGACCTGACAGGTGGCCATAGACAGGCTAGGTCGTTACGTCAACTCATGGAAACTGCCCTATTACAGCCTCAAAGCCAGCCCCATCCCCCTAGCCGGCAACGAGCAGGAGATGGTTGAATTCTGTCTGTATAGATCCACCCCCTTGCTCCGAGAACAAGCTTCTCTAACTTGTATGCAGTTATGACAACTGTACTCAACGCGCTTGCCCCCCTCCGGGGGGATAGCCAGGAGATCTGGAAACTCTTCTTCCAGCTCTCGTTCTCCAACAACTCAGAAGCATCCAAGGCACTGATACAGGCTATGGTGTCACTCGCGTCTTTGGTCCGCTATGGGCCTGGCCACGACGCCGCTCGATTTAAGAGTGCCGCATTGGCTTCCTTAGTTGACTCTACCAAGAAAGAGGTGATTGGTTCGAAAGAGATCTACCAGCATGCTGCGGTGGGGATGTTGCTTCGTGAACATGAGGTAAGGCTTCCCGCCAATGCTTCATACATCCGGCATGACTAATCGGCCGGGGAATCAGACATACTTCCCGACTGAAACCTCGCACCAGTGGCCGTTGTATTTGTCAGGATCAAAGCAGATTCTGCGGAGTCTATGCCTCCAGGGCCTGCCAAAGTTGTCAGAGACAGATCTGTTAGCGCTCTGGGTGCATTATCATGACGTCCTGGCGAGATTTTCAGTTAGACATTGGCGTTGGGATGCCACAGTGACATCCGCCGTGCTCCAGATAACAGAACCTGTAACGAAACTCGTGTCTCCTATATCCGAGAAAATGGTGAGGCGGAAACCCATCTCCGTTTTGTTTATAACCCACTGATATCAGTGGAGTAGATCATTGGCACCTTCGGCTGCTCCATGGAGATGATGAACCTGATCTCCCGAATTTGCGCCCTCCCCCCCGACACTACCGCCCTTGCCAAGCTTTCTCCAAAAGAGCAGGAAGAAATGTCTGCGATCGAACACGACCTCCTAACCATAGAACAAGAATCCACCCAGCCTCACATACCCAGGACAGAAACAGAAACAGAAACAGGAATAGACCTCAGGTCCCGCGAAATCAAGCTCGCGGCCTTCTACCGCCTCGGTATGTTAATCTATTTCGAGCGTGTGATGCGCAACAACTCCGGGCCCAGCGCCCGTGTGGACGGGTGGGCAGAAGAAGCCTTCACAATCCTACGGGAAATAGACCTCTGGGCGCGGGCGTTGCCCCTGTTTTTTGTCGCGTGCGAGGCGCATACTGAGGAGCAGCGGGCGGTAATTTTGTCGCTATTGACTAGGGAGCAGAGAAGGGAGTTCCAGCGGCCGCTGGACTGCTTTCAGCGTCTGATCGAGGCCATGTGGGTGCGTTATGATCTTTATAAAGATGAAGGGAGGCAGCTGAATTATGCTGAGGCGCTGAATTCGGTAACTGTGATGAGTAATTTGCTACCGGCTTTTGCGTGATACATGTATGTACTGGACAATAGAAGCTATTGTGACTTTGAAGTGAAGTTGTCCAAGATAATAAAACGGGTGAGGAGAAAGAGTGGAGAGGAGGAGACCGGCGGAATGTTGTTGCGGGCCGAGGTTTATATATCAACCTCCCCCTTTTTGTTTCTCCATCCTCCCCGATATCTCCAGCTTCTTCCATGGCTGCTGGCCTTCAGCAAACAATCAATCAGCAAACAGCACAAGGGTTGGACTGTTACCCGCGGCCTACTCCACACCTGTACCCATCGCGCAATGGTTGTAGAGGCCTAGGGCGGGAGAGGGCTCCCCAACACCAGTCCTATACATTGGAATCTGCCGCGGACGAAACAACCACGGATAGTCCAAGGGTCAATTCGCCGACCATGTCGGCTGCCCGGCCGCATGTTGTGGTTATCCTTTCGTCAGCCAAGACACGACTGTCTCGCAATACCCAGGGATATTAGTCTGCTCGGCCATTAATATCTGTCCTTCTCGACCCCTCAGAATTGCAATTGCTTGCCCGTGGCCTTCACCATATTCTTGGATGTAGCAAACACGGCACTCAGACATTCTGTTCGTATTGACACTGAATTCCGAGGCCCGATGGGCACTGCGGGCCGGCTTCTTTGCTTCCACCCCTCAAAAGACAGTTATCCGCCCACGGTCAACGTTCCTGGATTCCCCGTTCCCCATTCCGCCTACCCCGGATAAATAAATGGAAAATCTCCCGCAATAAACTCTGGGGTGCATAAATGTCAACTTAGCGTCCTGCAGGCATTACCTCCGCGCCAGAATTGGCCCTGCCTAGGTAATTGGACGGTCGAGACGAACGGGCTCGAAACAATCTATGAAAGCGGCAAAACTGTTTATATTGATGAAATGAGTTTTGTCACATTCCCACGGGCAGACGTAGGAAATTAATATCTCTCCTCTATCCCCCTGTTTCTGATTGGGTGCAACATGAAACGAATCGCTGTTTGCTCGTATTCTCGATATTGCAGCCCTCACTCTTAATCAATCTTCCCCCCTGCCCTTGCGGAGCGGGAACTCAAGAAGAAAACCAGTTCTCTCCCTCTACACTCATTCTCCTGTGACAAGAAGATTTTTCCGCCTCGCTTGGGCTTTCTGCCGCGGACTCGTGTTTTGTCTTTCCCTTCGTATATGCACCAGCCATATTGTGCAGCAATCTCGGGAACAGCTTGCTTGTCAGACGCCGGGCCACATTCAGCCTTCGTTCTGCATCAAATCAGACGGTTTTACAAGAAAATGCCCGTTTCCACGCGAGAGACGCTTTGGCCATATTGCCGTCCACGAATCTATAAATACCCCGATCACCCCCTACGCTCTTCCTGAGAAGGACGATCCCAAACTACAATATCCAACTCACCACGCGTACATCTCCCTCAGAAGAATCTTCGCATCCCATCTACATATCTCACCCTTCAAACCTCCCCAACAAAACAAAACTCCAACACCAAAAATGCCCCCCCTCAAAGCCTCCATCCTCTACCTCCTCGCCCTCACCCTGGCGGCCACCACCACCCTTGCCCACCCTAAGATCACCCGCGACGACTACCAGCAGTGCGGCGGGCTGGTCGCGGACCCCGATGCTTGTGCGGAGGGACAGGTCTGCATCGACGACCCAAGAGATGAATGTGATCCGAACAATGGCGGGGCGGATTGTGGCGGGATCTGCGTCGAGCCGGTGTTCTGTGGTGGGTTCGCGGGCACGGCCTGCGAGGGGGAGGGGAAGCAGTGCTACGATGACCCGAGAGATGATTGTGATCCGAACAATGGCGGGGCGGATTGTGGCGGGCTTTGCATTTAGATGGGAGGGAAGTGAGGGATGGTGAACGGTGGGGGTTGGAGGTTGGGAGGTGGTTGTGGTGGCTTGTAAGTACATATGTGGGAGGTTGTCAATCGCCTGGGGAGTTGGGGAGGAAAGGAACCGACGAACGGATGCGATTATGGTGTTGGTTGGATTGTGGCTCGCTCATCCTGCTCGCTTTCAGAGAGCATATATTGGCTGCCGGAGGAGGATGTGGCGTTGCGCAGCTGGGAATAGCTGAATGTTGAAACATCTCCAGTTACCAGTGCCACGGGCTTTTTTCTACATGTAGCTATTCTTTCGCAGTGTTTGTCAAAGGCCAAGGGAGGAATCTTACAGCCTTACCGGCGATCATGTCGGTTTGTCGCGGATACTTGTCCAATGATATGTCGGAGTCAAAGAGTGCATGCATTGTCCCGTACTCTGTTGTAGTTCTAAAAATATGCCTTGCTGACAGGCGGTGCCTAGGAAACAAATTCAAACAATGTTCCACGAAATACTTTCATGTAACTCCTGTTAGCCCGGCATTTTCAATATCATATGCGTAGAGCTGGGTGGATAGAGAGAGGATGAAAGCCACCAAGTCAGCATCTAGCCATGGATGGATTTGCATCTTCGCCTTAGCCAAGTGAAATGCTAACTTATAACTGGCGGTCTATAGACAATGGCTACCTACGGAGAGTTTAGACTGTAGTTGGCTTGAGATTGCTGGAGTGACTAGACCAGGCGGTATTTTGAAGGGGAAGCAAGCCAGTCAGCCCCTGAGATCTACTAGAAAGGAGATAGACAGATTCTCCACTGATTGATTTCCTTCACTTTAGTTATGGAGATGGTAACGAGTACTTGAGAAAGAAAAGAAATCTGATGTATATTGAAAAGCAAAAACAGTGAATCATACATAATAACCATTTCCCCTATTTATGAACCGATACAGAACAAAAGAAAGAAGTAGGAACGAGACACGAAACAGAGTAATAAAAAGAATAAAAAAAATAAGTAAAATCAAGCAAACACCTTCTTCGTCTCCAACGGATCCCTCCGCCGATTCTCCTTGCCATCCGTCGTCAACCCCAGCGTATCCTTCTTCACCGTCCGATCCGTCTGGCCCGCCCGTCTCGTTGCGTACCGCCCAGCCTTCTTCAGCCGGATCTCCCGCCGCACCTGGTTCGGGCTGACGAACTCCTTGTTCTCGTAGATGACGGGCCCGCCGAAGCTTCCCTCGAGAATCACAATGGGCGTCAGCACGAGACGCGGGCCGATCTCCACGAGCGAGATATCAGGTTGTCCAGACTTGCCGCCACGCTTGGACTTCTTCTTCAGCAGTTCCTCGGCCTCCTTCTCCTCGACACCTTCTGCCTTCTTCTGCTTCTCCGATCCGCCTTCCGTCTCGCGAATCTCAAACACCCGGATCCAGATCTTCCCGTCAACCCCAAACACGCCAATCACCCGGTCGATAAACGGCTTCATCCCGCGCACCCCGCGCTTCGGCACGCAAAACACCCCGCGCAACATCTCCCGAACTAGCCCGCGATACTCATTCCCGCTCTTGCTCACCGTCGTCTCGTCGAACGACTTGTCAAACACCACCACCCCCCGCCCACCCTTGAGGCAGTTGCCCGCGAACCCTGTGCCCATCTCGCCCATCGTGTGCAGGTTGCTGACGGAGAATTTGATCGTGGGGCCGTTGGGGGGTCGCGAGAGCCAGAGGTAGAGATCCTGCCCGCGCTTTTTGGCTTCGAGGAAGAAGATTACGTTGCAGGAGTGGAGGTCGGCGAGGGAGTTGAGGAGGAAGTTGTAGCCGGCTGTTTTCTTCTTGGTGTCTAGTTTGCTCTCTTTGTGCGCGTGCGGGAGGAGGGAGGTTAGGTCGGAGAGGAGGTGGCGGTGTCTGGGTTTTGGCTGTGTTAATATATATATATCTATCTATCTATATACATATATGCAAATTGCGATCTCATCGGACGATATGCCCTGCGCCTGAAATTCGTGGTTTAGGAGGGAATGAACATACCGATGCGTAACACCCCTCGACGTGAGCATGAGCACTCTAGTCTTAGGCATGTAAATGGACTTCTCCCGCGGCGCGGCTCCTTCACCATCCTCCTCACCACTCTCATCATCGTCCAGGTCTTCATCCTCGTCACTATCGCTCGTGTCATCTGGGTTATCGAGCAGATCTTGCATGGAGATATCGGCGTCGAATCCGTCGCCGTTCTCGTCTTCGTTGAGGGCCAGCGCCCGTTTCTTTTTCGAGAGCGTTTTGTATACGGATGCCATGGTCGAAACGGGCAATATATCAAATAGGGAAAAAAGGGGGAGGGAGGAGGAATTGGGTAATTTTGGTTGTTGAAAGGAATACAGTATTTATTTCCGTTGCTTTTTTTGAAGCTTTTTTCCGAACGGCAGAATATTTTTTTATTCGCAGCTTGAGCACTGACCGCCTTTGGGATCCACTTTTGGCAGGAGTGTGTCACGTGATATCAAATCTGCCCTCCCAGACGCAATTTTGTAGACATCGACGACGAATTAATTTGTACCTAGTTCGATCTATGTGCAAAAAACAAATACCAAACAGGCCGTCTCTTAAGTGATAAGTAGCCGCCAAATCGTTACCGCCAAAAATAAAAGATAAAAACAAAAATCGATCGGGTGGTTCATTAGAGTCATTAGATACTATCATAAATATTATCGGCCAGTGGTGGAGATGTAGTAACCATTGAAAGAAAAAACAGACATTTGGGGCATCGCGCCGCTTTGCCTACCTCCCATATCCGCCGCCATAGTGCTGCTGCGGATGGCTAGGATAATGTGGCGAGGGTCTGTTCCCCTGGCTGGTTTGTCGTTCCATGCCGAGGTATCCCTGCCCGGGTTGAGAGTCGTATGGGTTTTGATAGCCGTACTCTGGGCCTGGAGGTTCACCCCTTTGATCATATTGATCATATCGGTACTCTGGATGATTGCCGTACATATTTGGATTATGGCCTGAGTTCTGGTGGGGTGGGGGCATGCTGTGCTGGTACGGGTCTTGGCCACGATAAGGGGGTTGGTTCTGCGGCATGCTCGCCGGGGGCGTATGGGAATTGGCGTACTGAGGACGCGGTGGCTGGTGCGCAGAATGTGAATTGTATCGCGATCCTGAGCTTGGTGGATAGTTCCTTGGGGGTGTGGTCAAATCCCGTCGATTCTGCCGTGGGTTTCCTCGGTATGGAGGCGGGAAAGGTGGAGGCACATTTCCATCGGGTTCGATGAGCATTATCGTACCGTCAGGTAGGGGCTCTTGTCGGGGGGGAAACTCGCCAGCCTGGTGTTGGCCGTCTGCATAACTGTCTGGCGGACGCTGTCGAGAACCGCCTTGGTCGTGAGCCGGATGATAGTGGTACTGGGTGTCCGGACTCGGGGCAAGGGTGGCCGATTGGCCCAAATTGTATCGGGTGCCTGACATATCGATGTCTGGCCCCTGGTTCATCGCTTGGTCTTGCTGTGGCGGGTAGTGGGACATTGTGTTAGGGGGGGTGTCCTGCATTTGGACGTTTCCCTGGTCTTGCTGATTTGGATATGCCTGTGATGGATGCTGAAACTGGCTGGTGGACCCTTGTGGGTATGGCGCTTGAGCGTTCGGATATGTGCTCGACTGGGCAGCAGAGAAGCCAAATTGATTCTGATCGGACTTGATGTTGTTAGTTTTTGAAGAAACTCAGAGTAAAAAGCGCAAGGGTATCATTTACTGGATGCTGTGAGGACATGCCATCTGTATTTTGGCTGGCAACTCGATTTGCAAGGTCAGATGCAACCTGTCCAAATATATCCTGGCTAGACGAACGGGCTGACTGTCCTCCCACGGGCGTGTTCTGTGTGCCTGTAGCTGTCTGCGAGGACGATTGTGAATCTCCGAATGGGGTGTTCTTCAGAGGTTATATCAGATATCGAGGCACGTAAACAATGGAAATAGGAGCAACATACCGCCGAATAGCTTGCACCCGGAGAGCCCCAGTTATTTCCTCCTCGAAGGTTCCTCAACTCGTTCGTGGCCTCATCATGCGGCGGCAAACTGCCTCTCGCCGGCGGGTGGTACGGACCGGGGCTGGCGACCGATTGGGGGGTGGATGAAGGAGTTGGGATAAAGGGCTCAGTTGGCACCTCCCACTGCGACCTTCCCGTTGCTCGTTGGACATAATACCATTTTCTATTTACGCCTTCCCATTGTGCAAGCCTTTGTCAAAAGTATTGAAATCGACGGTTAGCATGGTAGTCCTGAGATAGGTAGTGGAGCTAGGAATAAGAAGGGAGAACATACCATCCTTCCGGGAGCGACGGGGGCGGGGTGGAGGGACCACCGCTATCCGCGGGGGTCAGAATACGTGAGCCGCCCTGTGTGCTCATCTTGGGAGGAGGTTTAGGGTTTGGGATGTCCTTCCCAGACCGCTGCTATGGCCGGGGTGTTTTTGTATGATATCGCCGCCCCAAGCCAGGAGATGTCTGGGTTTGCAAGGAAAGGGAAGAGGAGCCAAGCTGGTCGTCGTGTAGTTATGCAACCTGCGAACCCGCTTGATGCAGAATGCAGCAAATCACCGCCCGTTCGCCGTTGACTAGCAAGGAATATCGCAGATAACTGACAGCACACAATTGGAACGATACAACAACACGCAGCGAAGGCAGGAGAAAGCAGACGAAGGGAACCGATGGCAGAGTCGAAGGTCGGTTGGGCGACTCCGGCGGTAGAGAGGGCTGTTCTCCAACTGGCCGATGTGTGAGTGCCTGGCGGGCGTTGGGCACACACGCCCAGTCTCACCACCAGGAACCGTGCAGACAGGAGCACCGAGGAGTACGACGGCAGCTTCTTGACGATTCGGATGGCGGGTGGAAGAAGATGCTGCTTTTCAGATAAGTGGTGATGCTAATAATCAAGCAACTAGGCCAAACCCCGCGCAGAGGCAATGGATGGACGGCGAGGTGGGGGACACAGAGAGAGAACAGAGTCCCCCAAACGCAGACAAAGAACGAGCGGCAAGGAGCGGGAGATCAGTCGGCGCCAGAAGTCGCAGCAAAAGAACGGCCGGAACAGCTTCCCATGGGATGAAAGCAAGATGCGGTGCGGATAGGCTGGGTTCGGGTTCTGTTGGGCAGCCGATGTTGGACGCTCCACCGCAGCATTGGCGGCGGCGGCTCCACGTGCAAGCAACCCTGTTCGCCGGCAAATAAAGGGATAGGTAGGTAGCAATAGCCTGCATCTCGGTTAGCTTGGCTGCTCGTACAAAAGCATTTGGGAGTTGGGGGTACCTGGATAGATATAAGAGGGCGTGGGTGTTTTGTCCGGTTGGTGAGTGCAGTAAAATGTTTGGACAATATATATATATTTGCCCCTATCTGCCTAACAGGTGACGAGTTCAGAACCAGCCAATTTGACAACCTTCTAATGCTTGGATCCCGCCAGTCAGAGATATTATATCTATTAACTATCGCCTTAAAAGTTGTATTAATGGGTAGGGAGGAACCAGCCCGAATCAACCCCGTCCACCCCTGAACCCCCTTTCCGTTTCTCCTATTCATTCGATGGCTTGTTTCTCGTGAGTCTATGACTATGGAATGGAAATACTGTCCGGGTAGATACCAGGCCTGCCTGTTGTCGGTTTAATAGGGCTCAATGGACAGCCATTATGTGATGCGGCTGGATATCAGTGGTCGAAACATCTCTGATTCTATTCATCAAGTTGTACTCCCAACCGGTCCTGTGGAGGACGCTGCGCTGTGTATATCATATTGTACAGTTGCGCCATGCACTTGACCAAAGGTATGGTAGATAAGATAGAAGATGAAAAACAAATGGATGAAAAGGGACACCCCTGGAGTAGGCACCGTCTCCGAACGAAACTTCTAAATAAACGCCTTGCCAATCTATATCCGTCCGCCCAATCCGTTTTTACACGTCAAGTCATATTTGTACAATAAAGGAAAACGAACCGTAAAAGGTAATAAGAGTGTCAGGCTGCCTTCCAATCATTACGCAACCGCTGGCTCTCGTCACCATGCATAGCCATCGCCATCATCAGGGTCCTGGCCGCTCCAGTCTTCATCCCCGCTAATTTCCTCATCTTCAAAATTGTCATTCGTCAAAAGATAATCTGCGGGACGGAGATTATCGACACGGATCTCCACCACGTCGCACATTCCTTGAATAGGTACATTGTCATTGGCAGACGAAGATGTATCCCCGTTGGCGGCATTCTCAGGACGTGCCAACTCAAAGGGTTCGTCATCACTGTTCTCGACAGACTTTTGTTCCGCGATCCGCTTGCTTTGCCGGTGCCCTCCGCGAGATGGCGATTCGGGGTTCGCCTCGGCCTTCGAATCAAGGGGCCGAGGACCATCTGGACTGGTGTTGCCGTGCAGTGCGATCATTTTTGGGACAGACTTACGACTCGGATTCGGCGGCGGTGACTTCCTTAGGTATGTTCTCTCTAGCTTTCCCACCCATTCTTTGCGAAATTTCGCACGATCACGCCAGCCGATTTCGAGGATCGCCGACATGACAAGAGTCCTTAGGTCCTTTAGTTGGGGTGCTGAATTGATAAGAGAATCGAAAAACAGCACAGCGGTTGAGATCTCCCATTTCCGCAAACGCTCTAGCTTGAGTGTCTGTAGCGTGGATGGCCAAGACGGAACTTCAGAGTCATAAAAGAGTTCGTCGAAATACGGGTCCACGTCGTGTGTATAGTACCGCGGCGAGCTAAAGTTTAGATCCATCATGAAGACCTGGAGTCGCGGGCACCATTCTGCTAGGTTGACAGTAAATGACATATTAAGATACCGGTTGTGCTCGAGAACAAGGACACGAAGACTCCGCCCATGCCTGGCGAGGTAGATGCCCAGATTCGGGGAGGATACATGGTTACAGCTCACGAGCGTTAGGGACCTGAGGTTGAGAGAAAGACTGGAGAGAAGATCGTCATCAACATTAAGACATCCGTGGAATTCAAGCTCGCGTAAGTCCGGCAACAGTGAAAGAGTAGATGCCAAGGTTTCTCCTGGTTTCGGCTCGTTACTAGGGGCATTACTATTGGTGGTGTTTACTGGAGTGGGAGCCAAATTGAATAGACGTAGACTTCGTAAAGTGTTGAATGCAGGGCGATTGTGGACCGCTGTTATCGTTCGGGGTTGGAATAATCTTGCCGGGGAGAAGAAGTCACCATTCCATTCCCAACTGTGTAGGCGAATGCCGTTTTCATCCAGGGCATCTAAAAAATTGTCCCAGTTCTGCGAACGGTAGCTCGTGTTCAAGGGAGGCGGTAAATCAAGCTCGGTCGAATCGTGAAGCCGTAGGTGCTTTAGCTGTGGTGTAAGTGCAACTAGCTGGCTGATGTCCAGATGCCGGGAGTGATAGTGGCGGAATAGAATATCCAGCCGTTTAATCTTGGCTCGATAATTTGTGAATAGTGCCTCCTGCGGCTGCTGGAGTAAATTAAGAAGACCGGCTAATCGGGATGGGGGGAAAAGCGGCGGAGAATAATACAGTGTTGCAATAGCAGGCTCAAAAAACGCGCGGCAGAGGCGACTGGTATTCAGTAACCATCGCACTGAACGAGTAACTTCCGCCAATGTTCGAGCACCTGACAAGGAGAAAGTATACTTGAAAATGTCGGCGAGGACATGATAAGGGAGTTCTTGCCAAGGGGGTATCACACCCTGATATACCGGATGTGACTGGACATGCAGCTTCTGCTTCTTTGGCGACCGGCTTGCAGCGGACCTTGGCGTATTTTTGGCAAATAGGGCGCGTTTAGCACGGGTAGATGACGTCCGGGTGACTCTTTTAGGCAGCGAAGGGGCCGAGGATGCCTCCAGCAATTTTTGAGCAATCTGATGGGGAAGACTCTCCTCTTGGGTGTCCTCAGGGCGAGTCAAGGGCCGGCGGACGGGAGAGGCCAACACATTTGATTCCACAGAGTCATAGCTGTCCGTATCATCTAGAAAGGCCGAGTCTTCTTCATCCGAGCTGGTCTCACGATAGGTCTTCACCCGCTTGCGACTGGAGCGGACTGGGCGAGAGGAGGCCTCCCGAGGATGCACGGGCAGCGGGCGAAGTGATGGAGCCATATGAAGGCAGGGAAGAAGTTATGTAGGTAGGTAGGGAAATCATAGGAGACAAAAGAAAAGGGAAGACGCTTGTCGAATGGCAATCGAGGATGAAAATGGCCAAAGAGCTGCAGAGGTTACCGGGGACAACACATAGCAACTTGAAGGGATGCAGGAGGCAAAAGGAGAAGAGAGGACATTTAAGAGGGACAATGACAGAAGAAAGGAAAAACGGAGGAATATGAGTAAAGGGCAAGGAATGCACGAGCAGACGATAGGCAGACACCGTTGCAGTCGGGCCAGACGATGGAGCAGGACAAGAGTTGTCGATGTTGAATCAAGATGGATGAAGCTGATGTCGAGGAGAGAGAAGATGCCGATGACGTAATCAAACACGCTTATCGATAACAGTCAGGTGACTAGATATCTAATCTAACCGGAAACGGTTAGTGGATCACGCCACCTGGGCACGTGAAATAGACTCCAGCCTCCTCGCTGCTTCTATTTTTAGCCGCAGACCACCGTCGATATCAGAATCTCTCGTTGACAACTTGACATGATCTGAGATCTATTGGTTCGCTGCTACGTTCTTCTTCATTCGTTTTGCAGCAATGCACCCTTGAAAATTCACTGGCGGGCTTCTACGTCCCCCCCGCTTGCTGGACGCTAATCACGCTCGCTGAAGGAACGAACTCGGAACCAGAGCGCGTCTCGACATTCAAGTTCTTATGGCTGCCGGCGCATTTATTGGGATTGTTGCATCGTTATAGCTGTTCCAGCTGTTACATCCCCGATGGAGGCTTCCTTCGCGACGATGGGTGGTGAGGATGGCCTGGCCCGGCGCGACTTGACAAACGATCGGCTTGTCGTCCAACAATATGCCAGCTACTCCCCAGCGGCTGATCCTGGCCTGCAGAATACTCCTCCAGCCAGGGCAAGTCAAAGCAAAGGAGATCCTGCAATGTCTCCTCCTCTCAACAGACGGGGAACCCCCCGTAGTCTGCAACCATCTCCGAGGGATTCCCGTTCTGGGATTATGCGAACTCCTGGCCCGCATTCTGCAGCTTCGGTATCCCCCGCATTTTCTGCTGCTTCTCCAGAACGACCTGGAGAAAGCGGAATCGTCGCGGAATTTCGTTCCTTACCTTCACCAGACCTCAGTGATGCCACGATTGACGACGCATATGTGGCGTTTATTTTTTACTGCAACCCGAATGTGCCAAGCGGCACGGACACTGCAGAGCTTCGTAGGATCTTCCGTTCACCCCCGAGAAGTGAGGGTAAAAGCTTCAATATATTTACACTATGGCAGCTTATTCAAAAGCTCGACCGCAAGGAATTGAAAACTTGGATCCAATTGGCCATTGAACTGGGTGTTGATCCTCCCTCGGCAGAGAAGAAACAAAGCACCCAAAAGGTTCAGCAATATGCCGTTCGCCTGAAGGTGTGTAAATATTCTCCAATCGCCTGGTCTTATGTAGATTCTAAAAACCTTCTAGCGTTGGATGCGAGCAATGCATGTTGATGCATTTTTCGAATACTGTTTGGGGCACCAACATGACTATTACACCCAGTTAAGTAGCCTGTCAAGCCAAGCTGCCGAAACTAGGGATGGTGTCCCTAAAGAAGAAGATTTGGCTTTGCGAGCACTATTTCCAGAATGGAAGCCAAAGAAGGGTAGGAAGCGGGCTGAAGCGAGAGACGCAGATGATACCGGCACTTCTAAACGTCAGCACCTGGACACACCATCCGTTAGTATCGAAGAAAGCAGTCTTGCCTATAATCCTGATAATTTCGCCCAGTCAGCCATTCCACACTCAGCCATCCCCTGGAGTGCGTTTCCAGACGACCTGGAACAGCATGATTCATTCCCAATGCATTCTGCCCTGAGCGTATCAAACGCAGACGGCCATATTAATCAACATCCATTAACTTCTCGTGAGAATGATTTACGTTGGCGTCTTCCCGGACGAGAGATTTCTCCTGCACTGCAGTATCCGCAATCAGCAATCATGCCACGATATCGTGATTCAGAGACCCCTGTCAATGAACCTCGATCAGCCATAACCCCTTCGTCTGCGGAAAAGATACATAACAAACGACGTCGCGGACCAGCTGTTTCATCAGCCTGGACTGGGACTGGAGCTGGCAGCGGTATAACTGGTAAAGCGAGAGGCCGCCCAGGAGGCAATCGAATTACGCAGAATGGGCCATTTTCTACCTTTCCCGTAGAAGGGAAGGAAACTGACTCGCGGGAATCCAATACCGCTCCTGGCTATACCGATCCAGTCCACCCTGCGGCAGTAGATAAGAATGGGGAGGGTGTTGCACCAAGAGCGCCTTTGAATCCGTCTGGCTTAGCCCCGCCGTTTCAGCCACTAAGTACAAGACCTGCTAGACTGCAACTGCAAGTACCCAGGAATTCGGGAGGCCCAGTTCGACTTGCAACTCCACCTACGGTGTTAGTGAATGGTGAGAGTGGAACCTCGTCACCTCGTGCTGGCCCACGCGAAAACCCCATCGAAATTTTAGGTAACGAGCAGTCTACAAACCACCGGCCATTTGGTCCCTCTCATGCCAATGACGGCACATTATATGATATTGACTTCACGCTTGCCGATGTTGTTGATGCACTCTCTGTTGAGATACATGGCGCAAACCTGTTAAATCGCCCCAGCCCTCTCAGTCTGGTGGAATCTAGGAGCATTGCTGATGCGGTGGTTAAACGAGTTCAGGCAGTGTGCGCTCCAGGTTTACCACCGAGTGTAGTTGCGATTTACTGTGCCGTTTCTTTAGGAGTTGGCTACAAACTAGGCTTGGGGGGATATCCGCTTGGGATGTTGTCTGTCAAAGCTTATCCAGAAACTTTGGTTAGTGGCTCTCATGAGAGTGTATCGACGCCTGAATCTTCGTCGACCGGAAACGAACGCACCCCACAAGCACGGCCTGAACTGCATTACACCCTAAGCTACGACTTATTTCCCTGCACAACTGTCCACGTGGGCATACGGCATTCTACCTGTAACCCTGACACGGGTCAAAGGCAGGAACCACAACGTCCAGAGACGAGGACAAACTATATGGCTGAAGATCACGACTCTGATGATCATATATTGGACGAGCCTGCTCCTGAAACTGTATGGAAACAACGGTACTTGAGTTTGCGAAAACAAAATCGGAAACGGGATGTCGCGCTCGGGAAGTATAAGAAGAGTATTCTCGAAGCTGTCATGGCGGAGATATAATCAATTGCTTTTGTCTTTGCCCCTTTGATACCCGCAATGTTTATTAGAAAACGAGATAGGTTTGGATTTGGACTGGCCATTTCTGCCACCTTTTTGAGATATACGTGTGGATTTGTTTGGTGCCTGATACGGGTTAAGATATCCGCTATGTTTTACTTCTTAAATATACCCCTTTTGTTGTGCCTGTTTCTGGAGCTCTATCTGCATTGCCGAGTTATAGTGTCATATCATGCATCTCAAGATGTTGACGACGCAAATTGTATCCTCCGGATGTATGATTTATTGACATGCTCAATATCTATACCACTATCATACGGCCCCCTATCATTTTACTCCTGCACTACGCATAGTATGTTGATGCTATCGCGTCAGGACAACCACTTCCAGCACGGAGTACTGGCCACGGTGCTTGGACATGCTGTGCAAATTTCAAAACCCATAGATCCCCATGTTCCATTTCAGCCTTCTATCCTATCTATATCGGTGATGCGCGTTAACCCAATGTCAGGGGCACCGCGGGCATGCGATCCTTTGTTACATTCCTTGATATCCCCTGAACGCCAGATCCTTTCATTCTCCGAACCAAAAGCAAAAAATTAACAAGCACCATCGTCGTAACGCCGTCACCTTCCAACCGCCAATGGTATACACCACCATCCAGTTCATATGCCAACCAACCCATTCTAGCCAACCAACCTCCCCCCTTCCCCACGTCCATCTAAAATTCAGCTTCCGGCGGGAACATGTTCAAGATCTCCCCATCCACCCCAGCATCCATATAGCTGTTCTGGTTTTCCCCATCCCCACTCCCACCCGCGCCGGCATACAACCCAGCACCAACCTTAGCCCCCGAATCGCAGAAAGCGCCATACATCTCCCTCTCCTCCGCCCCGGCATTGATCTCCCGAGAGAAGAACGGATCATCGGCCGTCGCCATCATCCCGTCAGTCGCATTCCCATTCTCCAATCCGACGCCACTCTCCTCCTTGCTCTCAACCTTAACCACAACCTGGCCATCGCTATCGTCGGAATTCGCGTTGGGCTCGGACTTGACCTTCTTCGGGGAGCCAGCGGCGGGGTCCTTGTCCTTGGAAGTTGCTGCTGCTCCGCCCTTGCGCTTGCGACTGGCGGGGGTTTTGGTCCCTGCACCACCGCCGCCGGCTTTGGATCGGGGCGTTTTGGGAGTCTTGGGGGTTTTCGGGGTGGTGCCGTTGGCGTCTTGGGTGTCTGTGTCAGTGTACGGGATGGGGCTGCCGCCGTTAGGGTTGATGCCGTTTGCTTTCATCATGCGCTCGTAGCGTTTGGCGCTGGGGGCGGGAAGTTAGTAGGGGTAAGATATGACGAGAATAAGATGGGGATGTGATATGGAGAGGAAGTAGGAAGGTGAAATCCAATGAGGGATCTATCTATCTGTTCGGTTCTGGTCAACTTACGCAGCGCCCTTGGTGACAATGTTGCACTCCTTAGCTACCTCGGTGAAATCGACCTGCATCGAAGCGTTGTTAGTATGTAAGATAGATATTTTGAAGGATATTCGGGGGGAAGACTTACCTTGCCATTGTTGGAGTGCTTGACGCATGAGATCAGGAAGCTGAACTGCTCTTCGGCGCTGACGCGGGACATTTTTACGGTCGTTTGATTGCAGGGTTGGCTAATGAGGATTGAGCAATGAGGGGAATGGATGAGAGTGTTCTTTGGTTTGCAGTCTGTCAGGGTGAGTTAGAGGGTTGAGGATGCAGAGGGTTGGTTGTCAGGGCGGGGCGCTGGGGGGATGAAGATGGGAGAAAAAAGAGGCAGAGAAAAGGGTGAGAGAATGCTTGAAGCTGACAAGAGAGAGTAGACAGCAGTTAATGGAGCTGGTTGCCAACACACCTTTTCTGTTGCTCACCAAATAACCACTCTACCAGCTTTGTTTTGTGTATGCAATTGTTGCGAAGGGAAAGAAAGAGAAGAGCCTGAATGAGATAAAAATGCGGATTGCTCGGGTGAGGATGGCTGCATCAAAGACACAAGAAGCAAGTGAAAGAAAGGAGAAGTTGAGGAGCATCAACAATGACTGCGGTGAGAGGCAGCTCTAGGACTGAGGGACATACAACACTTCATCTGGTGGCTGGGGAGGGTTCGTCTATTGATTTGTTATACTGGGGATTAATAGGGGGTGGTCAATAGCAACGCCGTGGCAACGAGGAAAACAACACTCAGTTTGGGCATGGGGATGGGGATGGTATGGAGCTACGTTGTGTGGGTTTAAGGGGCTGCGTGTCCTGTTGGGATAGACTGCAATATATGTACTGAATCCGGATATGTAAAGGAAAAAACTATGCATTCACATCGATCGAGGGGACTGCCTATCCTAACCACCTTGTCCAGCTACCTCCGTTCCAAATAAAACAAACCATCTTCTAAATACATGCCAAGTCCAACAAGGAATTTACCGACGAGAGGGAGGAAGACGTCGTGCTCCTAGGGGTAAATAAATTCTAGCATGGCAAGGCATGTAAAAAAACCAAAGAAAACAAAGAAGAAAACATGCAAAAGACCCCCCCGTAGACCCATCACCAATGGTTTGAAAACACCTCATGTACCTCTCCCATATCCCATGGCTCCTCCATAAATTCCATCACAAGTAGTCGAGATGAACAGAGTACGTAGCGAGTCGAGATAGAAACGAGCGGTCACCTATCAACATGTAAGTTAGAACACAGGACATCCATATCCCTAGATATGTACATGCAGAACCTACCTGGTCCATTTCCTAAGGAGTGTCCTCAATGCCTCCCTCCTCTCCAACCCCATCCCCATTCCCATTCGCAGCAGCGGTATCATCATCACCATCAGCCTCCGCCTCACTCTTCACAGCCTTGGGCTTCCGTCCACGCTTTGCAGCAGGCTTCTTGGCTTTGGCTGGGTGTTCCTTTACCTCCGCCCCCTCTTCATCGTCCGCTTCCGGCTTGACAGCAATTGGCCTGCGAGCAGCCTTTGCTCCCTTGCGAGACGGAGTGGCAGAGACGCCACCAGCACCAGTAGAGCCAGAGGCGGGCCCCTGGGAGCAGATTATCTCGATGTCGTACTTCTTCTTCAGCACGCGCACGCGGTTGGCGACGGAGGCGGAGTTTTTGTAGCCGAGGGCTTTGGCGACGGCGTTGATGTCGATCTACATGCATGGATGGTTAGGGGGGTAGGGATGGGAAGAGTGGGTAGTGGGTGGTTCGTACGGTTGCGGGGGTCTGAAGGTGCTTGAGGCATTCCATCATGAATACTTCATCGCCGCTGCTGCCTTTCCCCTTGGAGTCGCCGTTTTCAGCACCAGTGTCCGAGTGTGGAGCCATGGTTGGTGGTTAGGTGAGGATTGTTGTTGTGGGAGATGCAGAAGTAGAGGGATGTATGTATGTTGTGGGGTGGTGGGTTGTGAAGAGAAAGGTGAGAGATGAGAAAAGGGGGGGGAGGTTTGCAAAGAGAAGAATCTTGAGGGGAAAGGAAGTGGTGTGGGTAAAAGCTAAGGGAAGAAAAAAATGGGAGGGAGGGAGATGGTGTTGATGAGTGATGAGAGACTAGAAAGCAAAGTGAATTCACACCAGGTCATTTGAGAAAACAAACAAACTGTTCACAACAAGGGGCGGGGGGGGTGATGGTATGGTTGCCCAGGTGCCTGGTTGCTCCCCTGAATGCTGACAATATTTTTTGATGGAATATTCTAGGCGATGATATCAAATACTGATGTAGCACTGAGCTGCGGTACGCTCCCAGCACCTGAGAATTGGAAGGATCAGGTGCGGGAATATAAATTCGCGAAGTCTTGTAGAAATGTATTTCAGATGGGCATTTGGATGGTAGCGGCACTGGAATCTGAATAACAATTAACTTGGACGAGGGAACCAACGAAACCGGATCGTCATTAAGCACCAGAAGAATACAGCTAAGAAATCGGTATCAAGAAACTAGTAATACCGACTGTGGGGTGAGGAGAGAACGAGGGAGGGATAGACACAGGATAATGCCAAAGTGGTATGTATTGCATGGATAATTGCTCGCACCCACGGCCGTGGCATGAATAAACATCGAAGATGAAAACAAAAATAGAAGTAGGAATAAGAATTCAGAATCTCGACAAAGGTGCGAACAAGAGGCGAAAATTCAAACTAATAGAAAAAACTATCATGCCCAAGAGGACCTCCCAGAAAAGAGCGGAAATATGGGAAGAAAGAGTGGTCGGTCCGAAGTAATCGGGGCCCGATTCGAAGACACGATATAATGACTCTCCGACCGCCCATTCGGGTATCGTCCGTCAGACCCCCTTAAATGCCATGATTCGGTTCCTTCTTAACGAAAGCGTCGGGGACAACAGCCGCATCGTCACACTTCTCCATTTTTAACCGACTCCATTCCGCCGCCATTGGCGATATTGGATACGCAACGGATCGGTTGATTGTTTGACAAGGAAGAGCCAAATCAGCCGGCGCAAGAGTGGTGAAGGAGTAGGATTGCCCTGTAGGTGTCCCGGTGGGGATCATTTCCATCGGCTTGAACACGGTTGATTCCTGGTGCGCCACCCCGGGCTCCTGTTTGATCATGGGTTCAGGTTCGGACTTGGGCTCGATCTTGGTAGGAGGCTCTCGTTTTGGCTCTTTAAACTGCTCCTGCTTTTTCGACGACGGTGTTTTGTCGACTTTGGCTTTCTTCGGGCGAGGCGTGCGGTGTGTGGTGGTGATCCCCTCCATATGCTGTCGGAATCTGGAAAAGCGCATTCGAGCCGCATGACCATTGGTGATTTCGAGCTGCGATGCGACCAGATTCCAGTCGATCTATGATACACCAATTAGCAACGTGTTCGCGAAATAATCAATAGACGGGAGATATACACACCGATTTCAGATCCAGCTGTTTCAGGATTGTATACAGAAACTTGGCCGTTTGACCATCCGCCGGCATCGTCTTGCTGCGTTTAAGACTGGCCATGTCGTGAACGATAGTAAAACAGGTAGGAGCGGATGGATAATGTATTGGTGGGGGGGATTTCACAGTCGTGATGCAGAAAAATTCACTGCTACCTAAAAAGGTGTTGGCGGGAGGTGGCAAGATATGATATGAAAATGGGGCATGGAAAAGAGGGAGGGGGACAGTGAAATAGATTCCAACTTCCATAAACTCTCAGACGCCATTATTATGCAGTAGGGACCTTTTACAAAGGAACGAACGGGTTGGCTCACTATTTGTCTGGCCCAGCGGCTACCTACTGGGCAAGTGCATGAAAGATAAATCGAAACTTGCAGGGTGCAGACAGCGTACATCATATGTAGAAACAGAAACCCGGTAGCCTAACAGAAACAATACTCTCTGGAAAGCCCACTCTAGCACGATCCAGGGTGTTCCTCCATTCTGGGGGACGGAAAATGGGTCCCTATCTGCGTGGGGCGGCGGGCTCGGGAAAAAACTTCCACGCTTGGTTCTAGTTACGGGTATATGCGTCGGAGGGGGTAGAATAAGGAGATCGTAGCAAAAGCTGCGTTAGGTCGTCGGTGTCGTGGAGTTTTCGTGGTTGAAGAGGATAGTGGCAAGCTTTTCTAGTGTAACCCGTTCCACCTCATCAATCCTTAACCCGAGAGTGCGGATGTCCGTTATCAAGCGGTCTCTCTCAGATTTCATATCGGCGATAATAGAGTCTTCTTCAAGCCGCGTTTTGACGGTTTCGAGGTTGTTGTTCAGCCGATTAATGGTCCCCTTGATATCTGCAATCTCCTTTTGAACGTTGCTAGCATGTGGATACATTACCTGCATCGCCTCGACCATTTTACGAACAATAGGCTCGGTAGTTAGGGAATTGTAGCGACCCTCAAGCGAATGGAGGGCATTTTGATGCACTTGCAGCATCATAGCCTGGTTGGCATGATGCTCGACCACCTGATTCCGCAAGTTTTCCAGATTTTGCTCAATATTCTGTAGCCTGGTACCATAACCATCTAGGCTGTCCGCTATTGCTTCATCTTTGACTTCTTGTATAGCCCTCAGACGTTGAAGCTGGTCTTCGAGCGACGTCAGGTCGTGGCCGGAGGAATTAGGTATAGGGTTGGGGGCGGGCGTGGGTGTGAGTGTAGCTTTGATGGCCAAGTCTTTCTGAGATTCCATGATAAAATCTGTCTTTTTCATCAGATCTTTATACATGTCCATGTTTGAGGCGTCCTTGTGCTCCAGACTATCAAGACGTTTTGATACGTCCTGCTGGTTGTGTTTCGCCAAGTCCTGCACCATATCAAGCTGACGTTTCACGTTTTCGTCCACTTCGGAGTAAAGGCCAGCATGATGCTCCAGTGATTCCTGCCTGTGAGCTTTGAGCTGATCCTCCAATGTCTTAATTTGCTGCTCAAGTCCTGCAACTTTCTTTTGAACTTCTGGAACTTGATTGGGCTGGTTGGCGGTTAAACTCTCCATCAACTCCTTTATCAGTTCCGCCTGTCGATGCTCATGAATTTTAAGCCTGTCCTCTACCAAAGCAAGCTCGTCTTTCTTGCTCTCGGTCTTAATTCGCTTGGAGAACGAGGGATATTGGAATTCACGATCGGTGGCTTTGCGTAGTTCGGCTGCCTCGACGCGAGCGCGTTTTTGTAACCTCCTGTGCTCGCCAGAAAGCGATGCAGTGGAGGCCACATGAGATGCAAATTCTTGCAGAGCGCGGGCAAGGTCTGGTTGGCTACCTTTTTGAACGGGCGCGGAGGTTGAAATTACCCGGCGGGGGTCTTTAGACTCGTCATGAACATGTCCGTTAACGGGTTTCTCCCCTGCCTGAGCAGGCTCAGGGAGAGGCGGCATGGTCGACATAGAGGACTAATCGTAGTAGGCGTGGAGCAGGAATGACACGATGGACGCTAGGAGGCTGGGATCATGGTCGACGAGCGGTAAGAGAATGACAGACAAAGCGCTAACAAGCCGTAGTAGTTAGCCAAAAGTCTACGAGGCGCATATCTATAACTTACCAGGTGTCCCAGTGGTGCAATGAACAGGGGCTAGGCAACGGCGGTACTGGATGGGTATCAAAGTGGCATTTGATCTAAATAAACCGCAGAGGATTCACCGCGGAACTAAAATGCTTTAGACCCAAGAACAGCAGAAATAGAGGGGATTGCTCTGAGAGGGTGGGACAAGGCTAAGTAGACACGAGTAGAACAGCTCGCACCAGTGCGAAAAGACTGGATATCACATATGGAGGAATGGGGCGTCGATATCAAGAACTTGTCGAGGTGTCGCGAGAGACAGAGCTCGGAGCCGAGAAGGTTCGACGCGGCGCGTTTGGCACGCGGGGCGCGCTAGCCGCGGAGAAACGTTGTGCCGCTCTAGCGCGCTGGGCCGGCGGCTGGGCGGCTAAAGCTCTCTCCACCGCAGCCGCGACATGGCCAGCCCAACCTTCGATTTTCTGCCGCAGCAACAAACAACGTCCCACTCCCAGCCGAATGCTTTGAATATAGTAACCCGCGCAACAATTATACCCCGTATATTCGCCTGTCATGGCTGCAGTGAGTACGCCCTATAGATTGCGCACTGTGCCGGCCCACTAACATCCCGCTCCTCTAGGCCATCTCCACCATCTCTGAGGCTAAGGAGCTCAGAGGCCTCAATCTAGTCGCCGCGCACTCCCACATCAGAGGTCTTGGGGTCGATGCAGACACCCTTGAGCCCCGCCATTCGTCGCAGGGCCTCGTTGGCCAGGAAAAGGCACGAAAGGCCGCCGCCGTGATTCTGCAGATGGTGAAAGATGGAAAGATCGCGGGTCGAGCAGTCCTAGTTGCTGGCCCTCCTAGCACGGGAAAGACGGCGATCGCAATGGGCATGGCGCAATCTCTGGGCCCGGACGTTCCTTTTACCATGGTGGCTTCGTCGGAGATCTTCTCGCTGGAGATGTCCAAGACGGAGGCGCTTACCCAGGCTTTCCGGAAGTCTATTGGTGTTAGAATAAAGGAGGAAAGCGAGATAATAGAGGGAGAAGTTGTCGAGATACAGATTGATCGGACTCTTACTGGCGTATGTTTTTCGACTCAACCGCATTGTCTCAACATAGCTAACAGTTCGAACAGGGCAATAAACAAGGGAAACTCACAATCAAAACTACCGATATGGAAACTATATATGACATGGGAACGAAAATGATCGATTCAATGACCAAGGAACGCGTCATGGCCGGCGATGTCATCTCAATCGATAAGGCATCCGGGAAGATCACCAAGCTTGGCCGCTCATACGCCCGTTCCCGCGATTACGACGCGATGGGAGCAGACACCAAGTTCGTGCAGTGCCCGGATGGAGAGCTCCAGGTCCGGAAAGAGATTGTACACACCGTTAGCCTACACGAGATTGATGTCATCAATTCAAGAACACAAGGCTTCCTCGCGCTATTTTCAGGAGATACAGGCGAGATCAGGAGCGAGGTGCGCGATCAAATAAATACCAAAGTTGGCGAGTGGAAGGAGGAAGGCAAGGCGGAAATCATCCCCGGTGTCCTCTTCATCGACGAAGTCCATATGCTTGATATCGAATGTTTCTCCTACATAAATCGCGCGCTAGAAGCCGAACTGGCCCCCATCGTCATCATGGCTAGCAACCGCGGCCATACACGGATACGTGGAACATCCTACCGCTCCCCGCACGGCCTACCCCTCGACTTCCTCGACAGAGTTGTCATTGTCAGCACACAGCCATATACGAAGGAAGAGATTCAACAAATATTGGCCATCCGGGCTCAGGAAGAAGAAATTGACCTCACGCCAGATGCACTCGCTCTACTGACGAAAATCGGCCAGGAATCCGGCCTCCGATATGCCAGTAATATCATCGCTACGTCCACGCTCCTTAGCCAGAAGCGGAAATCAAAGGAAGTTGGCCTTGAGGACGTACAGCGCAGCTTCCATCTCTTCCTCGATCCCGTGCGAAGCGTCAAGTTTGTGAGCGATTTCGAGAAGCGGTTTATTGGTGAGGAGGGAGCCGTCACTTTTTCTTATGCTAATGGTGATGCGATGGAGATTTCTTAGCTGGGGTTATGGTTTTGTTTTTACTTGCGATTCTGTTCGGTATCCTCGTTTACTATCTTTTTGTTTTGTTTTTTCCCCCTACGAAGCTTGTGGCTTCACGGGGATCGGAGTGATGGATGCCAGAATAAAATATCATGTATGATCTTTGTATAATAAATAGGATGGCGTAATGTGAACGAACCCACGACTTGAGTCTTAAGTTGGAATTTCCCTGGAGTATTAAGACTGAAACAATATCTCTAATAAATGACGCCTCATAAATCGTAGCCAATATTGTGCAATGTACTGTACATAGAATGCTTCCTTGCTTGCTTGCCTAGACAGCTAATCGTACAAATTGATATCATAACCCATCACGCAAAATGCGCAACAGCACTCCACCCATCCGTCGTCCCGACTTTTCGGAATTCAACCCCCTCACCAAAATACCCAGCCGCATTCCAAGATTCCATCATCGACCCCTCATATGGGCCATGCGCCTCACCACCGTCCCGCGCATCAGACCAGCGATATTCCCACATCGCGGGCCCTGTGTTGCTGTCTGCATCTGCTGTGGAATCTCGCGGCGTTGTGTCAACCCAATCATCCCCGGTTTCCCGCCTATACTGTCTCATCAACAGTTCGCGTTCCGAGTCGTATATTTCTGTCTGTCCGCGGCTGAGCAGGACGTCTGCGGCGCCGGTGATGTCTTCGATTGCGCGCTTCCGGGCTGTTTCGACGGGGTCGTCTTCGCCCATTTCTTCGTCCTCCATTGTGCCGTTTTGGGGTTTCCGTTTGTTCTTGTTCTTATTCTGCCATTTGGGTTTGTGCTTGTGGCCCTTTCCTAGTCTCGCGAGGGCCTCGAGGATCGTCTCGCCCCGTTCCATGTTTTTTATTAACGTACCGAGGATATCTGAGGTGAGGATGTTATCTTGGGCAAGGAGTGTTTGTCTGCGTTCTTCTTCCCGCTTTTCAGCGGCTTCTTTGGCTTTTCGCATGTCCTTCTTCGAAACTCCCTCAAGCCAGGTATCGTGGACTGCGTCGGGGTCTACGGCCTTTCGAATGTAATTTCCCGCCTCGTCGAATCGGCCATCTTCCTGCTCAGCTCGCATGTTGAAAGCATCGAGAAGAGGGACATGCGTCTTTTTACCGCCAGCACCTACCTCCGCATCCACTCCGGGGCCAATGGCGGCCCGCTCTTGTTCGTCAACATCGCTTTCGCTCTCTTCATCTTGTTCCACTTGTTTCCCCTTGCCTCGCGGATCCATATCCAGCGAGACCGTCCCACCGGCACGGGAATCTGTTACCTGACCCTCAATTTCATCATCCTGTAAAAATCGAACCCGCTTCTCTTTAGCTCCGGCGCTCGTTTCATCCGGCAGGTCTTCATCAGGTTCCTCAGCAAATATATCATCTGGGTCCTCTTCAGCGCGTTTGGTGGCTCTGGCTTTTGCTTCCACCCGCGCATCGAATCCTTCGTTCTCGCTGTCTGAATCATAACCGTCGATATTTACCGCGTTCCGTCGGACTTTCTGGCCTCGACGGCCGATCTCGTCGGCGTCTAGCACGGCGTCATCTTCTAGGGCGTCGGGGGCTAATGCGGATGGGTTCCGGAGGTCGAAGCGAGGCTTTTTGGATGAGGACGGCCCACTGTCCTCGGGGTCTGTTTCGCGGTGGTGGGTGCGGGCAAAATCCTCTGCGGCGCGTTTTGGACGGCCGGGGATTTGCATGGCGTATACGGGAGGGGGGTAATATGCTTTCGGGACAGAAGGGATCCGGCGGCGTAACGGAAGCCTAGGGAAGCTGCATGTAGAATCGCGTAGTAGAGGAACAGGCATATAATGAGGACCTGGTTGCTTCTTCAGATCCCAGACATCTTTGTATGTTGATGAAAGCCAACGCCCGGCGCCGGAACATTGCTTTTCCGGCACAGCTCCCGGTTGCGTCACAGGTGGTGGATTAGTCAGCCAAGCTCCTCCACCACAGCAAGCGGCAGCCTGTTGACATCAATGCTCAACGACATCCATTTCTCCCCATACTGCACCGTCTCGCGAAGCAGATATATTGCGCTATCCTCTGCTGAATCTTGAAATATTTGTATTTGTGGTTGCCGTTACTCCGCCTTCAAATCCTGCAATTGCATACCCTGCGGAGAAGTGGACAGGGCCTATTTAGACGCCCATACATATGGTCCGGAGTCATGGTCAGTCTCTGCCTCTGCTCACACTTCTTGTATGTCCAGATCTAACAGCAGCCCGTGTAGTTTCAACCAGGGTTTTACGAGGGCGACCCCATGGACGGTGTTTTACATCCATCCATGCGCCATGCCGGACATGCCGCCAGACGATTTGACGAGTACTATCGATGCTATCCCGTTGCGATGCTGCAGGGACCGGAGCGGGAGAATGTTAACCATGGCGGGAAAGTCATCATGCCCCCTAGCGCGCTCGACAAACTTACCCGACTTCACATTACCTACCCTATGCTCTTCGAGTTACATAATGGAGCACGCGAACGGATGACCCATGCCGGTGTGCTTGAGTTCATTGCTGAGGAGGGGAGGATATATTTGCCGTTTTGGGTATGCATGCTTGTCATTTGTGTGGTGGAGGATACAGCTACTGACCCTGTTTTCTTTAATCTTTAGGTCATGCAAACCCTCCTCCTCGAGCCCGGAGATCTGGTTCAGATAAAGTCGACCGACCTCCCACCCGGGCAGTACATCAAACTCCAAGCTCAATCGACCTCTTTCCTCGACATCAGTGACCCCAAAGCCGTGCTAGAAAATGCTTTCCGGAATTTCTCGTGTCTTACCAAAGGGGATGTATTCACATTTTCGTACAATGATGAGGTATATAAGATGGCCGTACTTGAGACCAAGCCACAGGATGACAAAAATGCGATTTCAGTATTAGAGACAGACTTGGAAGTTGACTTCGCTACGCCGGTCGGATACGAGGAACCAAAACGTGCCAGCGGCACTAGCACACCACAGAGCGCTGCCAGTGGAGGACTCCCGGCGGGGGGGATGCTACACTCTCATGGTACAATGGCCCAGTCAATAAATTATGCCGCTATCGCTCCCGAGTCGACCGATGCGGCACGCGGTGCCAAAGCAGTCTCTTCGAATTTCCTACGTGGTGGACAACGTCTCAACGCCAAGAAGGGAAGCAAGGGCCCAACTCCCAAGGCATCCACTCCCGTTGCCGGCACTTCATCAAACACCCCCCCGCCACCCCCCGCCAGAAAAACGAATGGACCCCAGCCGCTGCGGCTACCGCCCGGCAAGTTGTTTTTCGGATACGCAGTTAAACCAGTAAAAAAGCGGGACGAGGAAGGGAAGGTGGAAGGAGAAGAAGAAGGACAACCTAAATTCCAAGGTGCCGGCCAGACTTTGCGGGGTGGCACGCAAAGGAAGGGAGTTGGTCTTGGGGAATCTGCCACATCTGCCCCTAAAAGTGAGAGTAAAAGTGAGAGTGAATCTAAACCGAAACCAAAAGATGGTGAAGAGAAATGGCGTGGTCCCGGGCGAACGTTGGGAGGGAAGTAGTCTGGCGGTCAATAGATAAACAATCCGGGGTGGGGGGATCTTTTTCCTGTTATTTAGTACTTGGGCGTTTGAATGGTTGGCGAAAGGCCCGGATGATCTATTTTCATCTTCCATATTAGAGGAGACCTATTGAATTGAACAATAATTTCTTCCTGGATGTAACTCAACGGTCTTGTTTCTTCTGCAACTGGATGCATGGTTCCACCATGCATCGGGAAACGTCCCGAAGCCCGAGTTAGTTAGCTTATCACAACGGAATGCCGAGGCACGAGATCCCGAAGACAACCTCCGAGAAAGGGGAAGATTTCGACGCTCGTTATCAACATCAACAAAAGGCAGTTCAGGCCGCCCACCCGAGTATTCCGGTTATCAGTGCACTCATTGCTACTGTCCTCCGCCATCGAAAGTCAATTCACGATATTCATAGACCTCGGTGGGATATCTAGACATTTCGGCGACATAAGAGTATCGTTGATGACCGCCTCGACTTCCGTTTAAGCGGGAGGAGAAGCCATCGCTGACTTTTAATAGCTGAGCATTGATAATCTTTTACGGGCCGCACGGTTTATGCTATTTGTGGAATCCAGCCCTGCCATAGTATCATCTTATAAACCCCCGGAGCCCCTTTCCAAGGGTGTTGGACAAAGGCATCAATCAGTCCGCAAACCAAACCACCACCATAAGTCCCCAGAATGGCCTCCCCAGCAAAAACCGCCGACGAATTCTTCTCGTCCTTCACCAAACTCTCCCCAATCATTTACATCCGCGACAAACCCGACCCCAACCCCGACCCCCAAACACAGACACCAACAATATGCCTGCTCTTCTGGATGGACGCCGCGCCGCGAATCGCCATAAAATTCGCCCAAGAATACATCACCCGCTTCCCCACCTCCCGCATCATCTGCATGTTCACTCTGGCACGAGACCTCCTGCTCAAAACCAACCAAAAGGCCCAAAGCACCCGCGTTGCCCCCTTCGTCAACGCCCTCACCAAACCTAGCGGCGAGCCGCTGCATGTCCATGCCTTTTCGAACGGCGGCACCTTCACACTGCACCATATTGCCCTGGGATATCGGAAAATTACTGACCAGCCGCTGCCGATCAAATCTTTCATCATCGATTCTGCGCCCGGTCGCACCTCGCTGGCCACCTCTGCAAGGGCGTTTTCCATGGCGGTGCCGAAATTCTTCATCTTTCGGATTCTGGGCGTTTGTGCTGTTTGGGCCGTCTTGACTGCGATGTACGTCTATGCTAAGCTCAGGCGGTTGCCGGATCCGATGGAGTTGGCGAGGGGTACGCTGAATGATTTGAAATTTATCGGTGGTGGGGGGGAGAGGTGCTATATCTATTCGGAGCGGGATGAGCTGATTCGCTCGAGGGATGTGGAGGACCATGCGAAGCAGGCGAAGGCGAAGGGGTGGTTGGTCTCTTTGGAGAAGTTTGATGCGCCGCATGTTGCGCATATGAGGGTTGATCCGGAGAGGTATTGGGGGGTTGTTTGGGGGGTTATGAAGGTTAAGAGCGGATAGATGAGATGTGATACCTTTGTTTCTTGTTATTTAGATTTGTTTGAGAAGAGATAGAGGGAATTTAGACACCCAAGACTGATCAGTTTATTTCACCAACTACCTATGTTCATCTCGAGAACTCGACATCCTTTGCTAACCTGAAACAAAACTAACTCGGTAGAGAAAAATCATGCCATTATCACGGCTGGAGAAGGCATCCCAACCTCATGACATATTCAAATTAAGCCGCAGGCTAAAAGATATCATCATATCCCGCAAATTCACCAAATTCAGCGCCGAATGACTGCTCCTGCTGGTCAAAACTTGCCATGGCATCAACAGCAGTATGCCCAGCATCGTTCTGAGCAGAACCATTGTTGTCGTCGACATATCCATTGACAAAGGGGTTCACAACTGCAGTGGCATGTTCCTTCTTCACTTTAGGCGCAGCATGCTCCTTTCCGTTCCTAGCATTATCACGGGGGTTGGTGGCAACGTTGGCAAGGAGCATATCAGGGAAGAGGGGTTGGATAGCCTCATGTTTGACTGGGGTGGTGTCAGAGTCATCGTCGAGGATGATAGCCTCCATTGCCGCACGCTTTCCCTTCCCTGCTCTGGATGGTGTTGCCGGATCGCTTGCTCTGGTCTTTTTGATGGCGCCAGACTTGCTAACACGGCTGCTACCTGGAGTGGCATTGGCACGCCGAGGAGGAGTGGAGATTGTTGCTGGCCCCTCGCGCTTCATTTCCTCAGCCAGCTTCCGGTAGCTTCGAAAGCGGCCTTCAATTGAGTAGTAGGTGGCACCCTGGCCAAAGTATTGCGCCATCGTTTTGTAATCGGGCTATGGTGTCACTTGTTAGTTGGCTTTCTCAACAAGAATGTATAAGATAGGACATACAGTAAAGCCTGGATGGGCAGCAAGCAAAGCGGCAATGATCCGTTCGATCTCCGGCTGTTTCCAGATGATACCCATGTTGCTGGATTTGTTGCTTCAGGGGCTATGTTCCTATCTGAGTCTTGTCAGTAACATGTTAATCGAATTTGAATGCTCCCAAAAGAGACATACGGAGAATAGAGGTACTCAAAAAGCCTACTAGCAGTCACAATGGACAGTTCAGAGGCACAGAAAGGGATAGTAGTAATCCAGTAAGGAAAAGCGTGCAGACAGCAGCTGTGGATGAATTTGGTGGGGGAGATGCAGAGGAGATTGGTGTTGCTGGGCTGCAACCTTGAAAGTTGTAGAAGTTAAAGGGTGGCTGGGAAAATCAGAGGTAAAAGAAGGTATTTATGTGTGGCAGCAGGCAGAAGCTGGGAAACAGGGGGTGTGTTACGGATGATTCACTACCGCGCCCTTCAAATTCACCGGAAAGAAGCAGCTAGAAAGCTAGCTCGGAATGGTGAGGATAGACAGATCAACTTTCCTGTCTCATCCCGCATATGCAAGAAGACGTAATATGATGGCAGCACTGGCCTAGGGTTCCTTGGTTTTGGGGGATCGCTCAAATTACAAAACAAATATAAGAAAAAGAAAAGAAAGAAAAGAAATATCAGCCCCTCCCGGTCCAGGAGGCGGGGGAGGGGCAGGCTAATGGAGTAGCCTTCCCAGAGTAGGTTCTCCCCGTTCATGCATAGAGCAGCAAGGAATAACAGTTGCATTATGGGGTGCAATGCCTGAATCTTCAATGATTATGATACTGATGTCTCCCTTCCCACCACATTTTGAGTCCAATTGCGGGAGCTGAGTCTAACCGAACGATAATGTGGGATCCCGATGTAATGACCACAGAATCCAGGCACCTAATGCTTTGTGGTAGATGAGATAATTTCTTTTCTTGTAAACTCGGGCCTACCGGAAAGTTACTATCTTAGACCGTACTGTATTGCGTAGAGTTAGCGGACGCCGGAAAGTCTCCACGTCTCTTTTTGATAGCCGCTACGCCCTATCACATATGAGCGGTCAGAAAATCGATGGAGTCAGATGATGAAGGCAAAGGCGGGAACGGAGGGGCAAAGATAAGCTTGACAATCAAAGCAGGGAGAGAATTCATACAACAGAAACCCTAACTCACAATATGCACCTATTCTTTAAGTTCGCATATCAATTAGAACATGAAGCCCTTCCGCTGTAACGACTAGTAGTTACCATCGGACGTGTAAAGTTGGTGAGCGGGCCGCAATCACATCTAGCTTCGTGGGGAAGAAGAGGGGCTCCGATTGGCTTTACCCCTTACACCGCTTCATTGTCAGTCGGGAGGATCAATGTATGGTGATAGAGTGCAGTCCCCTTGCAGAGTGCAAGCCATGGGTTAGTTACATGTAAAAGCACACAGCAGAGGAAGAGCGTCTACAGCTCTGTGGTGAGGATGGAAGGAGGTTGATGTAAGGTTTGCCAAGCCTCAGTAAGCGAGCAAATAAGAATGCGGGCCCAGCGCTGGTTGGCTGTGGGGCATCAAGTATGCGCCCCTTAACCATCGAGATAGGGGGTGGTGATGGACAGAAATACAGAAACCCGTCTACGCACTCGGGAAGTCGGGGTAGTAAGTATACACCACTGACCCCGGGGCGCTCGGATTCATCATGCATGAGGAAACATACGAATTACTATCACAGCTGCAATTCGGGCTTGGATTACTGCCCACTGGCCCCTAGGTTTACCTAGCAACGCCGTCCGCTGTGCCAGCCTTGGTTGTGTTATTGTATGCTGCCCTGTGTATTTATTTACGGCTTAAGTTTACATTCAGTTGACCACTCTCTTAGCTACCTTTCACCTCCTGTTCCAAGTCTCCTTCACTTACCAGCAACACATCACACCCTCACACACCTTTCCCTTGGATCCCCTCTAAATTTCCTCTCTCTTCCTTAAGTTCTACTTCTACAACCCTCTTCCCAACTTCAATCCCTCCCCCAAACAATTCCTCAAACAACTGCTCCACCTCGCCCACCACCGCCATCAGCTTTGAAGCTCCCTTGCGCCACGTTTAGCAAAGGTTACCTCTATCAAAATGCCCGTCAAGTGGTCTGCCGCAATGGATCAGCTGGTAAGTCAAGGATCTGCATTATCGCCCTCCTTGAGCTTGGCCTAACCATTCGATGCTACCATTTCACTACTTTGCCAATCTCCCTTCTCCTATCCCATTCTCTTCTTTTTTTTACTAGCATGGTTGATCGTAGCTAACATTCCTCTTAGTTGCTGACCAAAATCCTCGAAACCCACAACTTGAGCGTCGATACCAAGAAGGTGTCTGACGCATGGCGTAAGCAATAGCCCCCCACTTGCCCCCTTTTCCTCCCTCTCTCGTCTAACTACATACAGCCGGCGAGGACCCCAAATCCAAGCCCACCCATCGCGCAATCACCGAACGCCTCGTAAAGATCAAGTCTCTCGCCAAAACCGTCAATGGGGCCATATCCACCCCTACCACCACTCCAACCAAGTCTACCCCGCGCAAGCGGGCCGCAAACGGTTCTGGCTCCTCTACAAAACGCCAACGCGTGAATGTCAAAGCCGAAAACGACACCCCCACTCGCCAAGGCCGTTCGATTAAAAATGAGCCCTCCGACGAGTCCGATGATTCCTTGGCTGGCTTCAATATCCCGGCCCCCATGCGCACTCCGTCCAACCGTGCGAGAATTGCCCCTTCTCTCCCCGCTGGGATGATGGCTTACAATGAAAATACAGATGGCGAGAACGGTTACGAGAGCAGCGCTAGCGAGTTTATGTTTCCCGTGAAGAAGGAGGCTGAGAGCGGGGTTCAGGAGGTTGCTGTCCAGGGGGAATTCGGGGAATTCGCTTTGCCGGTTGGTGAGAATGATTACGCTTAGGTCGTTTGCAGTTTGTGGGGACAAAAATGCTCTCTTCTTCTTTTCTTTTTTTATGTATCTGCTGCGTTTCCTGAAAGTGGTTTCTATTGATTTTTAGTGGGCCGGGTGATGTTTCCTTCTTTTTCTCCGCCTCTTGGGATGGGATGGACGGTCTGGGATGGATGATAGCTTGAGGACGGACGATGGGGGTACGATGAAAGGGGGGTGATTAAAGGGGAAGGATTTTTTTGCCGTGTTCTCAAGATAATTGCATGTTTGTATTTCCTCGTCAAAGAATGAATCGTCTTGATTACTTCTCGGTAAAGGAGTCTTCCTAGGACATTCTAGTAGATCACATAAGTCGTGCACCCATTTCTTGCGGGGAGTATTCTAACACACAGGAAAATATGTAAAATGATAAACGGGCAATTGAACCCATCGTCGATGGATATATTCTTGGATGGATAGAAGGGGACCTCGGGACTTGCTCCACGAACAACTCCCTTTGGTTAATTATGGGTATCTGCTTAATGAAAAATAGGAGTACTTAAAGGAAACAGAGAATGTATAAACTCTTCTAATTCTTTGCTGGATAGACAGACTATTTCCACACTCAACATGAGATCCATCCTACCACATGATGCCCTACATACAATCTTCCCCTAACAGAATGTCCATTTCCCCAACACTTAAACTGTCTTCTGCCAATAAAAACCCGGATGACTCTGAAGCATACGAACACCCCACCAGAATTTGTAGGAACAGGGTCAACAAACAGAGATCACAGAGTTAAAAAAACTGATCCTCCTCAGCACCGACATCTTCCGATTTGATCACCTCCCCCTTTTTGGCCCTGACTCGTTTCACCGGGGATCCATCGTTGTAGTCGCCATTATCATCACCAACGGAGGCTAGTTCCTTGCGCTTGTTTGCCCCAGTACGTGATCCCCCCGTTTTTGCACTGCCGGGAGTGCGAGCTTTGGGCGTTTGAGGAGTTCCGTTGGCGGACTTGGCTGGTGTGGTGGGAGGGGATGCATCGAAGTTTGCTCCCTTGCCACGGTCCCGAATCTTTTCAAGGCGGCGTTTAATTGCGGTTGCGGTGCAGTCTACAAATATTAGCATGTTGGAATTGTATACCCATTGGGGGCGCCTCTTTTTGCTCACCGTTTCCCATATTCTTGGCTATTTCTTCATATCCGTCCTTTCCTAGCTTTGCATACTTTAGAATGCATGTCAAAAGCTTCAAGAGATTAGCTGCCATTGCTTGGAATGGGGTTATGCCTATTAAAAGGACAAAGGGGGTGCGGTTGATATCCATACCTTCGCGTCCGCGGCAGCGTCCCATTTCATGTTGCCGATGTTAGTGATTGAAAATGGAAGTATGGGCAAAGTGTCTCAGATGTGTGACTTGCGGGATAGATATGCAAACAGGATTAGGGGTGATGGAGGGTGATGGAGCGGAGGGTGAAAGAGTCAAGTTTGAAGATGCAAAGAGGGGATATAAGTATTGAGGGGCAGATGTGTTGCGGGCCACTGTAAACAACAACACATTACTAGTAGTAGTATTCACTGTTGCTAGGGGGGATGCTGTAATATTTCCCAGGGTATTGATTACAGAAGGGTTTGTTCTAATGCTGCAATCCAACATGCCATGCACTCCAAAGTATCCCAGGGATTGCTGGGGGATTGCGCCACAGGTATGTTTTCTTCTACTATGGATCAATACATTAGGGGCTTTGTCGTGCCATCAGGGGTCCGGCTGGGGTTTCCCGTTCCGTCTGCGGTATACAGAACTATGGAAATTGAATAAATGCATGGAAAGTAAAAAGAACTTAAACTCTGGTTAACTTTAACTTGATGCTTTAATGGAGTTATCTTGAAAACCCCGGCTCCCATACATAAAAAATTATCCATCCAGGCCTATACCTACCCCCTATCCACCCATGAAAATCCACAACAGCATAGCATAGTTCTAAATACCATAACCAGCCAAGGCTCCCATCTCAGAAATAATCTTCAACCTTCCCAACATTACGTCCCTCCTCCTTAACGCGTTTGATAGTAGGGGAACCATCGACGAAAGGATCTCCATTGCTCGCATCCAAAGCCTGATTCTTGCGCTTCTTAGCGCTTCCTGTGCCTGATCCTGAAGCTGGTGGAGTACGCTTCTTCGGAGTCTGCTTGTCGCCAGCCACAGGGCTGGACCGGGTTGGTGTTTTTGGCGCTTCGTCAAGTGCTGCTTTCTGCATTTTGCCGATCTGCTGCTTGATGGCGGCTGGGGAGCAGCCTGTGGGATTATTTGGTTAGCTAGATGCCTTGATCATGTTCCCTGTTGGGTCGAAGGGATCTAGGAGCGATGAAAGAGGTGGTAAATGATATACTTGCCCATGTATTCCCCGAGCTCCTCATGGTCCTTTTTCCCTAGCTTTGCGTTTTTGATGATTTTTCGGAGGAGCTAAGCCTGGATTAGCTATGTTACTATAGACGGTATGGGTGGAGGAATCAATAATCATTCTTGCAATTCAAGTTATGATTTAACCTACCTTTGCCTGGGTTTCGCCATCCCATTTTATAGGCATGTTGACGGTCAGAGTTGCGGCTAGAAGGTTTATGCTTGTTGGGATCAAGGGAATCTATTGCCCTATAGTGAGAAGTGCTTGAGAATAACCCTGGAAAGGTAGGAAATTTCAAGAGCTTGGGGGTGGATGAAAAAAAAAAGCATCCGTCAGACTTGGGGGATCTGAAGTATTTCTAAGTTGGCAAAACAGAAACACATATTATTCACTGTTACTAGGGAATGAATGGTGATTTTTCCAGGGCAGTAGGTACATAGGTACATATTAGTTACAGAGGTGTTAATTATCTGCAAACTAACATGCAATGCATGGCAAGACCTATGTGCATGCATATTCATGGAGGTCAGGGATTATTGGCACCATATGCCACTGGGAAATATAACTAGATTTCTCTCATTGGCAGACTAATGAGCTAGTTCGCCATTCCTAAAACCATTCAGATCCCTGTCAACCCATCCAGGATAGCTTCTTATCAGGTAGTAACTATCCCTAAAGCCTGCTACTCCCATACATAAAATATCAAAACCCATATCTACCCCTATCCTGACTCCCCAAGTCGCACAATCCATCGCATACAAACAACTAAAAATAAAAGAGGTCCTCGGTATCCTCGGCTTTCACCGCATCATGCTGCTCGGGTTTGACTCGTTTGATAGGAGAACCATTGCCAAGGGGGAACTCATTGTCTTCGTCCTCATCGTCGGAAATTTTGGATTTGCGTTTTTTTCCACTTGCGGCCCCGGATCCCGAAGCTTTCTCTCCCTTGGGGGTGCGCGGGGTACGCTTCTGCGGGGTTCCCTTCGCATTGCTGGTCGGGGTGGACGGTTCGGCGTCAGTGCCTGGGGTGGCTTTTACTAGGGCGGCAATGTGCTCCTTGATCGCCTTGGGGGTGAATCCTGTAAAATATCAGAATCCAGGGTACCCTACCTAAACTTGATAACCAAGTATTTCGAGAAAAAGGTCTCTGCCGTTGGGAAGTTTGGTAGGATGGCGGGCAACTTACTGTTTTCCATGTATTCTGCCAGCTCAATGTGATCCTTTCCAGAGAGTTTTGCCTTTTTGATGATTCCTTTGAGCAGCTGCGCTGGTGTTAGTTATGTTTTCATAGACACTTAATGAAAGAAGGGAAGGAGAATTAGAAGAATTGAAATATTTAACCATAGGATTACATACCATTGCATCCATTTGAGGTGTCCACTTGCCCATCTTTGCGGTTGTATTTGAGGTATTGACCTGTATGCTCGGCTGCGACTTGGGTGGTATGTAGTTCGGGGTCAAAGACTGCTTTGCAGGATAAAAGTAGGAGCTGTTGAAAGCCTGAAGATGGATGGAGAATGGAGAGAGTTATCTGGTTGGGGAGATGGGAAATGTTTCTAGACTGACCAAACAGCAACACATAGCATTCACTGTGTTCATAACACACCTGTTGCCTGGGTATTCAGAAGACAGTCGAAGCAAATAGACCAGGTCATCCTATCTGTACAGAAACATCGAGACAAGACGGTTCCGGGATATCCCCGCACTCTGGTCTGCACTCGAGGTTTCTGGCTTGGGTGCAAGTCCCAGTTTGCTATCCCAAGCCCATCCTAGAGAATATGTAGTCTGCCGAGACGTGCATAATAACTTGCATGATGGAGGGGCAAAGCTTCAAGGACTTCCCCGCGAAAAAGAAAAGAAGAAAGAAATCTTCATGCTGCTGACAAGGCGGTGTGGTGGGCCTTGCATGTCTGTGATTTGTAGAATAACAAATCTCGAGTTCCCCCGCATCGTATATTTCTTTTGTCCCTGGCAGATAGACGCTGGCAGTAATCACTCGAGACCGCCACTCCGTCATGGTGCGTATGCTAGTTTCAGCCATCATGGAGTAGCCGAAGTTAGTTGCAAAGGGGGGGAGTTTTGGATACATCGAAAATCGGAACACGAGGATAACTAGTAAATACCTCTCATCAACTCCTCCATTTAGCGAACAAGGATGGCTGTGGCTGCGGTTAGTTTTTAAATATTTTCTAGATCGTCATTGAAAACCCCGATAGGAGGCGATTTGCACGTCAGGTCGAGGTCATGGCTCACTATGTCTTTGCCTCGAAGTTTTGCATTTGCAGACATCAAGACAAGTGGAATTTATTGGAATGCTGTTCTACTCTTCCCCATTTCCTTCCATTATGTTTAATTAATAACTTGCTGTGATGGCTTTAATTTTTGATTTAGTAAAATCCCGGTGACCTATTCGTATGACATCAGCTATATGGAATTGAATTGACTTGAATCCACTGGATTAAATAGGAACTCACTGACCCTTAACAACATCTCGTTATTCATTTTGGCCGTTTAAAACTCCTTCCAATTAACCGTCTGCTCCCACGCATATGCAACTCGTAAAATCGTCGCCTCATCATGCCATCTGCCCACAATCTGGAGACTAGCAGGTAGTCTGATGTTCTGGTCATCCCTTGCTGGCACAAAGCCGATTGGCATCGCCAGCGCTGGATGGCCCGTAGCGTTGAACGAACATGTGTTCTCCGTCATCCCTTTCGCAGCTTCCATTTGGACCACTGGCTTTGCATCTGCGGCCGGGAGGCGGTTGGCCGGCAAAAGGATCGTGGGCATCACTATCAGGTCCACGGAGGAGAAAACTTCATCGTAGAGATCTTTCAGCTTGCGCATGATATTCACGGCCTTGGGATATACGGTCGCGTATCGTTTCCAGGCGAACTCGCCGCCGAGGTATCCATCTTTACTCATGACACTCATCTAGATAGGCGGGGATCAGTGACGTCCCAGGAAGATCTCAATAGTTCTATTTTATGGAGAATATTGACTTACCTTGCTCACTACTTCGGGCGTGTATGGAAGACCCTTCTTCTCAAATAAATCTGTCAACATCACTTGTCGCCGACCCGTTGCTTGACCCATCATTCCCATATGATTTCCCATCTTGCTGAGCACGGAATATACTGATCTGCCATGAGAGTGAAGCGGCACGCTGACTTCCTGTACGCTGGCTCCGAGCTTCTCGAAAATGCTAACAGCATCTCTGAACTTCTTCTCCACATTCGGGTCTACCCCGGCCGGTAGGCCCTCTTTCAACACGCCTATCCTCAGCCCCTTAATTCCGGCCGTAGCATTTTCCTTGATCAAGTGGGAGTAACGTGGAACGTCTCTAGGGACTGGGATTCCCGCTCCTGAGCGGTCATCCAACCCATCCGCACCTGCAATCGCTTCCAGTAACACGGCATTGTCAAGAGCTGTTCTAGTTATCGGCCCAACATAATCTAAGCTCGCGTCATTGCTCGCAATACCCGTGTACGGTACTAACCCTGTCGTCGGTTTAAAGCCGTACAGGCCTGTCAGGGCCGCCGGGATGCGGATACTGCCTCCTTGGTCACATCCGATGCCCATGTCCGTGCCGCCGCTCGCGACCACCGCGGCCGTGCCTGAGCTGCTGCCACCGACGGAATACCCACGCGCGTACGGATTGTGCACTGGGCCCGTTGCGGCAGTCGAGCTGACTGCCCCGCGCGATAGGTTCTCGCATACTGCCTTGCCAGTGATGATGCCGCCGGCGTCGATGATGCGTGATACAACAGTGGCATCGGTGTGCGGGACCCAGTCGTGGAAGGTGTCAGTACCGAGCAGACAGGGCACTCCAGCCACGCAGATGTTGTCTTTCAAGCACAGGCTCTTGGCTTGGAGGAGGTTGGAGTTTGGAGAGTTAGAGGATAGCTCGAAACGGTATGCCCATGCCCCAAGCGGGTTGTCTGCTGGCTGCGGGAAGTGGATGTTCTGTCTGGGACTGGTGGTATGGTCCGGTTCGGGCTGGTAATCTACATGGTCGTTAGCGAATTGATGTTCCAAACGGGACGTGTAGCCTGGTTTTCCTTGCCGTCCATCGCGGCCACGGTTTGCAATGTCTTTTCCGTGCGCGCCAGAAGCACCTCAAAGTCTTCAATCTCATCCTCTGGGATGTCAAAGGACAATTCCTTTGCCAGGGAGAGTAATTCTTCCCGGGTTGGAGCCATGACGGCCCTTTTCAGCCGACTGCTGCTCAGGAGCTCGTTTCGTGCTGTTGCTGTTATAACGGATGGTTAAACCTATTGAAATTGACCTTTTTGCTGAAACGGTGTAGATATCTGTCGCACCATTCGGATTGCTTGACCACACGCGTTTTGTGCCAGCTCCTTGTCTGGCGAGAAGTGAAGTTCAACATCGCCATCCGCTGCAATAAGGGGTGGATACCCGAGCCAGCTGCCCCAGCCAATCACCGGCACCTGCCTCGCTTAACCTGCCGGCAATGCAGCCCGGCCCCACCTTCCCCGCGCACCACGGAGGCTCCGATGGAAGGCCCGACCCCCCGGTTTCCGGCTACGGGATGCCGGTAATGCAGTAGTTGCCGAACTCGGACTTGATAACGAAAAAGACAAGCTACGCCCCCCAATAATAAAGCCAGTGGCGACCTCAGTGAGACTCCATGTCCAGAGTAGAACGTCCATATTTCCATTCATTCCTCCATATACCCCCAGGACAATCCCAACGTTTTAGAATGGTCCACATCGAGCCAAAGTACCAAGTCCCCCGCGACTTCGAGGGCTATGGTGAGGAAGGCTTTGACGCCAAATGGCCCAATGGCGCCCGCATTGCAGTGTCGTTTGTGCTAAACTATGAGTGAGCTTGCGCGGTCCAAATAATTCAAGTTCTTTGCGTACGGGATGGCTAACGCAGGCCAGAGAGGGTGGTGAACGCTGCATTCTAGACGGCGACAGCATATCAGAGCCGTACCTGTGGGAGAAGGGTTCGTCGGGCGGCCATCGTGAGAACGCCCGCTACCTCAATGCCGAGCAGGACTTTGAGTACGGGAGTCGAGTCGCCTCGTGGCGGCTGATGCGTCTGTTCAAGGAGTTTGGCTGGAACTTTACGACGTATGCGGTTGCCATGGCCCTCAAGAAGAATCCGACTTTTGCCAAAGCGTTGGTGCGTGATGGCCACGAGATTGCCACGCATGGTCTACGGTGGAAGGAGATCTGGGACTTTAATCTGGAGGAAGATAAGGAGTATATCAAGCAGAGTCTGCTGCTGCTGAAGGAGGTCACTGGTGAGATGCCTGTCGGCGCCTATCTTGGCCGTGGAACCCCGCAAACGCATATGCTGTTCCCGGAGGTCTGGAAAGAACTGGGCGCGGAGTTTCTCTGGTCGTCTGAGTGCTACAATGACGATGTGCCTTACTGGCTTGACCTGCCGTGGGAGAAAAACCTGCCCGAGAAAGAACGGGAGGGTATGCTCCTGATCCCATACAACGTAAGTCCACTCTGCGATGGATTTTAACTCTATCTAGGTGCAATAGATACTAACGCATCGAGCTAGTACGACTGTAATGACGGCAAATTTCACATGGCCCCTGGATTCGGCTCCAGTGTGGCTGAAAGCTACGAGAAGTACCTCAAGAATACATTCGACATGCTGTACCGCGAGGGTGGCAAGATGATGAACATTCCCCTACATACGCGAATCATCGGCAAGCCTGGGCGATGTGAAGCGCTCCGCAACTTTATGAAGTACGTCTCTGAGAAGCCCGGCGTTTGGGTGACGACGAGGCGGGATATTGCGAAGCACTTCCGGTCTACCTTCCCTTACCAGCCGGAGGGAAAGTGGGTAGAGGAGGGGAGGAAAAAGGAATAAGGGCACACACAGCACGTGTATATATAATCTAGATGTTAAAGGAGGCCGCGGTGGCAGGCTCGGGCTTTCTGTGTTCGATCACGATTTATAGGAATGACACAACATCTTCAAGTACGCTTGTTCATCAACTACCAAATGAACAAAACAATTATGATAGCTGCCATTCCTCCCAACTGCTATCTCCAAAGTTCCCATATCCTAACATCCACGGCGTTGGTGCGGAATGCATGTCTATGTCCGGATCTAGCTGGGTCACAAGCTCGTTCACAACCGCCATATTATCGAATTCCATCCATCGGTCCTGTAACACTTGGAGTTGTGGCGGCATAGGATCTCCTGGAGCAAATCCTGGTGCATTCATGACCGCGAATTCCCCGCCCGAGGCGGCAGGATTTCCACCCATCTGAGTATCCTGGAGGGCTGGTACTGCAGTCTCCTTCAGACAAAGGGCCTCCCCGGTGCCTGCGTTTCCATCTGCTGCATCCCCTGCTTGTTGTGTTTCTAGTCTTTCCATGGTCGCGCTCACAAGTGCCTCGAATGCGTCGCGGTATCGCCGTACCCATGGGGTTCGTTCCCCCATGACGAATAGCACGCTCGAGCACGCGCGAATATTATTACTTAATCGCACACTCCACACGTCACCGGTATGCGTCCATAGACAGTAGAGTAGGACCATGCCGGAAACAAAGACGGTCTGGACGGCAATAAAGCTGTGTCCATAGTCCGAGTTCTGATGCAGCCTCTTGTGTAGCTGGCAGATCTGACCCGCAGACTCCAGGCAAGCCTTGTAGTAAGGGTCGGAGCAGGGCAAGATGGAGAGGAAAGGTTGAATGAGGAGGCGGATCGCTCGGTGATAGTGGAGGAGGAAGTAGTCGAGACGACGACTTCCGTCAGGACCCATTGATGGCAGCAGGCTGTCTTTCCAGTCCTGCAATTGTTGATAGTGCTCCCTCGTCTTAGGCAGTAGCTCTTGTAGGGTGCGGTCGTTGCGGTATATAGAATGATGGATCCGTGACTCAATTCTTCGAATTTGGAAGATATGGATGGCCTGCCGTGATTTGTGGTCGTCCTCTGTCATTACAGTGGGCATTTCCACGTCGATCAACCGATCAGGGAGACTAACGGGGTAGCCGAGTGCGATAGAAATGTTCCGCTCGAGGGAGTAGATCGTCCAAAAAAGTTTTCTACGCCTTTGGATCGCCTCTGGTGGAATATCTGCCTCGCGCCGGGAAAGATACATCCCTTGGTCGATGCAGGTACGCATGGCGAACCCAATTAGATACCATAGCTCTCGGCTGATAGAGCTACGAAGGTGAAAGATAACCAAAAGCACCATAGCTTCGATGTGCTCGAGCGACCGAGGTTCTCGTGCCGCTGAAATATGCTGTATTGCTGTTGCGTAAAAAGCCTAGTTATTTGGTTAACAAAGCTACCTGGTAGTCGGGGATAATACCCCATTCGTGGGACTTACCTCTGGCATTGGTGAAGTTGTCTGTTTCTCCGTCAAGGCGAGAAGTCCCGATCCTACACCATACACGAGATACAATTTAAATAATCCAAATCGCTTGTTTCCAGGTAAGGACTGTGGATCGGCACGCGAGAGATTTTCTCTATCACAGTGCAGTTCCAATATCTCGTCTAGGTCCAAGAAAGGATACCTCCAGTCCAGTCTATCTGAATACGTCTCGATGAGCTTCCTCCCCAGGTCGTCTGAGGGCGGTCCAGCACCCGATATGTGGTTCTCGACGATGGTAGTGAATGGATAGTTGCCCGAGCCGGGCGAGTTGGGCAAACGCTCATCCTGTGGATAGAGATCCCCAGTTGAATTAGGGGTGTTCGTTGCTGTCTTGCTTAAGGTCGAGGCTTGCGCTACATCACCAAGATTGAGTGCAAGATGGAGCCCAAACTGAGAGGAGCCGGCAAAGGAAGATGCGTTGGGAAGATCGAAGCAGAGGGAGTTCATTACATCGCCAACGCTGATACGCCCCGGGCCCCCGCCCGCAGGAAGCCTGGCATCTGGCTGTTCAGCTCTCAAGGGTTGGTACCGTGACAGTTGAATTTCCAGTTCAGCAACCTTGTTTTCCAGAGCTTGAACATATCTATGCAGTTATTAGTATCTCTCCCGCGGGGACAGCCTATAGATAAACGCACCTAGCTACGGCCAAATCCTCGCCACGAATATTGTGTAAATCGCATGTCACCCCTGATTTTGTACAGGTAGAGCAGGCAGGCAGCCGTCCGTCACACTACAGCCACAAATCACGAATGTCAATGTGACTGATCTCTGCATCGTCTTCGGGAGTATCCTTAACGGGGTGTGCAAACCCTTTGCTTCCTCGCCTTGCACCGCGAGCAGGCTGTCCTCCCCGTCCCACGTTTGCGGCTCTGGCCAACAGGCTGTCCCGGCGGTGTGGGAGAACCCGATCCATCGCTAGGTGGAACTACCCCGGAAAAGCTCATGCTTCGACGAGAAGAAGCGTAACTTGGACGTCTGAGGGGGTAAAGGGGAAACGGAGGGTCCGCTGGGGATTCTTATTCCCTCCGCGTCCTGGGGCAGAACTGCGGATTCGCCACGGGGGGTCCGAATCTCGCTGGACCCCACTGCGGTACAAGCTGAGCCAGTCACAGCAAAAGCATTGGCATGTCCGGGGGCTGACATCGGAGTGGGGAGAGGATATCCAGATAGGCTATAGCCGCGGCGAGTTGGGAAATTAATCGCCACTGTTCAGTCTTGAGCTCTTGGTTGGCGATGGAGTCCGTTGTTAGTGTGGGTTGTTGATAACCGGCGGCTTGGCGGTTCATCCACTTGGTTATCAAGAACGACAACTATTTAAGTTACTTGAGTCCCCACAAAAATGGCCGTGAAACTGGGGAATATTAAGACAAAACCATCCTTCCAAGGTTCGAGAACATATCATACCGTGGATGTTCTATGTGGCCGCATGGCTGTGAAATTACCTGTCTCGCCCCTATCTTCCCCCACGATTTGATATACTTTCACCGAGAAGAAAAGCCTGGAATGATCAATTAAAGACCCACTCCTGCTATCCGTGAAGAGTCACCGAGGTTACTTATGATCAGATAGCTTGGGAATCATTGAATCGCGGAATGTAGTAATATTATGGGCAGTATCACTGTTTGTCAGGTTCTGTTTAACCCTATGCTGATAGACCTTCTCAGAGGAATATTAACAAAATATTCAAACGTAAGCACAATGGCTTGCTAACTGAATATCAGAATCAAATACATATATATCTGACAAGTCTAAACCGTTTCTTTCTCCGAGGTACGGGAGATATCCTTCTCAAGTCCGACGCCAACAATCCCGTTGCCCAATCTGATTGTGTCGATGCTCTCTCCTTCAAAGAAGCCCTTGGAGGTCGCCATGTATTCCCATGTCTTGGGTGTGTTCTCCCTATCCTCCGGATAGATGGGCGGAGGGAATATCACGCAGCCAGCATAGTAGACTCCCGAACCCACAAGAAAACTTAGCAAGAACCCCATCTTGTACATGTCCTTGCTGGCCTGGTTGGTCAGGCTGGGTTTCAGAGCACCAGCCACGCCGTGAATCACGAATGCAGTACCAGCAAGCCAGGCCACAATGGCACGAAGATTCCAGCCCTTCCAGTAGGTGTAAGGAGTACCTGGCTCGAAGCTGTACAGCGATGGGAGGTGCAGATTGCCGCGACGAACAAGCCAGTAGTCGACCACCATGATACCGCAGATGGGCATCAGGAAGACGGTGTAAGACGAAAGGAACGTCAAGAAGCTACTTGCGTTGGCAATGATCTTCCAAGGGAAAAACAAGGCACCCAGGATACCACAGATGATCTGGCCACGAACAATGTTGATAAACCGTGGCAGAAGACCGGCCATATCCGCACCTGCTGGAAGGGCGTTGGTGCCAGCATTGGTGGCCAGGATAGCAAGGACCATTCCCTAGATGGAGTTAGCTTTTTGAACGTATAAAAATGGGAGCTGGGTAACAATATCTAGAGGGACTCACGACGCAGGCAAAGAAAATACCGGCACGGGCACCCGAGCCCCAGTATGCCGTCAGGATCGCGTCGTAGAGGTCCCACACATTCCAGTAGGAGGCACCCAAAAACCCCTGGGCAGCGCTGGTAGTTCCGGCGCTGAGGAATATGACCAGCAACTTGCTAATATAGATACCGAGGGTTTGAGACCAGGTTGCCTGAGACGGCTTTTGTGCATAACGGGCAATATCGGGCTGGTTGATCAAGATAGGGCATAGAGCAGCGCAGACGGAGTTGATGGCCGAAATCATGGGCCACACAAGCTCCGAACCAGAGAGAAAGACCTGGCCCTTGAAGTCAAAGCTGCCGAGTGAGCCGTGGTTCTGGTGGACGCACCATCCCAGCACAGCAAAGAGAGCGATAGTGCTGTAGAACGCCTTGACGACGAAGATATGTCTTAGCACAGTCGGGTGTACAAACATCAGACCCATCTGGAAGAACCAGAAAATGAAGAAGGCCAACAGATTGGCGCTGGTGATACCAGCGTCGGCGGGAAGGTGATTAGGGAAATTGTCCCAGGCTGTGCCGAAGATGCATCGCAGCACAATGGCCATCAGCCTTCCGCCATAGTAGAGGTTGGTCGAGAAGTAGATGACTGCCACAGCGCCACGGACGAAGATGAAGAGCTTGGCGCCACGAGGCCCAGAAGATGAACGCGTAATGACGGGGAATCCAACGTGGTATTTCGTCGCACCACGGGAGTTGAGGATGACAATGATGGACAGGATGGTAGACGCGATTGCCGCCGCAATGAAAGTGTGCCACCACCGCTAGAAGCTTCATTAGAATACATCCCTTGCTTGCAGGAATTCCTCAACACTCACCAAGCCAATGGTAGCGAGAGAAGCACCAAGATTGTAACTAGTCGGCGAGAAGGTGGTCGTCAGGTAGTATGTGAAAAAGTGAATCCACCCCCATGATTGTTGTTCTGTCATATATTATTAGAATCCTCATCGCCCGTCTTGGGGAGAGAAAAGCCAAAACAGAGACTTACCAGGTTCCGTTGGGAGCAGATCCTCGTTGTAAGCGCCCTGCCCGCCGTCAACTTCTTTCGTCTCGATGGCCTTAAGGAAGGCCCTCCGCGAGGAGAATGCGTCTTTTGTTCGTGTAGCCCAGGTCATTATGTGAAAACCGACTGAATAGCTACAGAAAAGGAAAAGGGATTCAACGAGTGGAGAGACTGGGGGCAGCCCCAGGTTTATGACAAAAAGGAAGACCAGCTTCCAGTGGCCTGGGCTGGATTTCCCCAGCGAGGCGAGCAGATAGGGCCTTTGGCCAAGCCGAACGGCCTCGTAGTAGCGGCTCCAGCGCCATGGATAAGGGATAACTAGTAGTTAGCAGATAGATACGCATTCTATACAGACGCGACGAAGCGGGTTGAACCCCTCTTTTGAACCTAAAATAATCAGGTATCTTTGTGTTTGTCAAGCCATCCAATGATAATATAATATATTGACAGAGATATGCTCCCCCAGACAAAACTGCCGACCGAGAGAGATATGGCACCAAGAGGTGGAAGCTCCGGGGACGCGGGGAGTCAGAAGTTGATAAATGGGGGTCTATATACCCCAAATCCCGGCTCGGCCCCACAGTTCGCGCCAAGTCTGTCCTCCGATGCCGAGAGCGCACGGAGCCTCCGAGGACGCGCGGAACACCCGAGATCGGCACCGACTGCAGCCACGGCATCGTGCCGAGCCCGAACTCAGGGGCTGGCATGGATCAGGTTTCTGCATGCTGGGACGGTGTCTCCGAAAGTCTGGGGGTTCGATCAGTCTGTCCGGACCCTCCGATGGACAGCAGCTTGTATTTGCAGAGGAACTGATGGAACTTGTTGGTGTTCGAAATTGGATCATGGATGCCAGTGTTATTCGCATAGCTACCGAAGAGCTCCTTATAAATCCGTGCTCGCAACTGATCCATGCTAGAAAAGTCATATCAAGACAAACCACAGCATCTAAACAATCTATATTAAAGCATCTATCTCCCTGAGCCACTCATTCGAGCACTTCCGCGCCTCCAATACCCAGACTTTCGCACTATTCACTTTCAACACACCGACAAAAATGTCCATCGGAACCGGACCCCAATCGTGGAAGGCGGCAGATGTCCAGAACGGCAACTCATGGGTTCTACGCTTAACCCCTGAGGAGGTCGAGGGCTTCCGCACCGCACTGGCCTACGCCAAAGCGAATCCCAAACCCCTCCTCGACATGACACAAGCCGATTACCCCCTCCCAGAAGCCTCCAAGAAAGCCCTTGAGCGCGCCATTGCCACAACCCAAGCCCGTTGGGGCATGTGTCTTGTTAAGGGTTTCCCGGTCGACGAGTGGACAGAAGAAGACATGCGTGTCGCCTACTGGGGCATGGGTCTTTACATGGGCGTTGGCCGCACTCAGAACCGCGCCAGCGAGGTGATCAACGACGTGAGAGATGCCGGCGGCAGCTACAAGGTCAAGGGAGGCCGTGGGTACAACACAAATGCCGGCCTTGACTTCCACCAGGACTCAGCCGACGTGGTGGCTCTTCTATGCCGCCGCACAGCCAAGGAGGGAGGCACTTCGAAAGTCATGAGCAGCATTGCCCTGCACGACCGCGTTGCTGAGCTACGCCCCGATCTTATCCCCGTGCTCCAATCCAACACCTGGTTCCACAGCTTCCAGGGCGCCCAGGATCCCACCCAAGCTCCCTACTACCGCTGCCCCATCATGGGTACGAGTGGCGGCTATTTCTGCGCCCGCTCAAACCGCAAAAACACCGTTGCCGCCCAGAGAGACTTCCCCGAAGTACCGCGACTTACCACACAACAGGAGGAAGCCCTCGACCTTTTCGACACCATCATGCCCACCGACGAGTACTGTTATACCATGGAGCTGGAGCGTGGCGATATGCAACTACTTAATAGCTTCGTGACACTCCACTCGCGCACACCCTTTGAAGATTACGACCTGCCAGATGAGAAGCGTCATCTCATGCGCCTCTGGCTCTCCATCCCCTCGTCACAGCCCCTTCCCGCTGAGTGGGCGGAGTACTGGGGTGACGTCCGCGCTGGCGCGGTCCGAGGTGGTGTCCGGGGGAGCGCCATCACTGACGCCTTCCTGCAGTACGAGAAGCGCCAGGCTGAGGCTATGGGTATGCCTTTGACCGGCTTCAAAGCGATCGTGACGCAAGAAGAGATGAATAAGATTGTGGCGGCGAACTAGAAACCTCCGGGGCTTGGTTGGATAGAACGGGGGTTTGGGAGTTTTATGTATATAGACTTAAATAATGATTGAATTGTATTGTTTCTTCCTCGTGCTATCATGTGTTATTGGATTTTTCTATTATAACTTGTTTTGGGACAATATGTCTTGTGGGAGATCCTTTACGCGTTTTCGAATGTGTTGCTGCACTCCACACATTCGAGATCAATCTTACAAGGCAGTCTGCCGCCGAGGGAATTGGGCCTGTAAATACTGCAATAGAACGACCACCATAGGAATTAACTTGCACAGGGCTCATCGAAGAGAACGAGCAATTTTCAAGATAGATCCATGTAATTTGATCACCGAGTATGTAAACCCAAAGAAAATATAAAAACACCAAACAACTCCCATCAACCTATATAGAGCTCATTTATACCGTGAAACTATACCGTGAAACTATACCGTGAAACTATACCGATTTTGTTATATATTTCGTGAATTTATGCCCCATCCGTGAATGATACGCCTCCCGCAAGGCGATCTATTTCCATCTCCCTCTGCAATCCCATAACATCGAAGAACCCCCTTGGGTCCAGACCTTGTGCCTCCGCATCGTCCTTGCCAGTCTCCATGAGATACTTATATGCGCGTCGAATGGTGTGTAAAACCGACTTTCCCGCGGCACCGGGGTAGATGGCAAGCTACCTGGGTATTAGACTGGATTCCCGTGAAGGGAGTGGACAATTGCAAAACTAACCTTTACTCCCCACTCTCCCAATTGCTCTGGTGAAAACCATGGTGTTTTGCCGAGGGAGACCAGATTTACCATCAGCTAGGTTACGTTAGTATCAACTATTCGTAGGCGGATGGATAGGGGTTGGACTAACTGGCATTGGTGAAAGGACTTTGACGGCATTCTTGATCTGCTCTTCTGTCTCAATCGCTTCCAAAAAGCCCATGTCGGCACCGCACTCTCGTGCTGCGACAAGCTGCAATAGATTGTCAGGCACAGTGCAATATGTCAGGGATTGCCCAGCATTCAAGGCAAACGTACTCTAGCAAGTGCAGCATCATATCCCTCAACTGCCAGCGAATCCGTCCTCGCGATAATAACAATGTCACTGCCGCCGTAAATTGAGTCCCGCCCAATCACACACGCGCGGATTCTAGACTTCCAGGTTCTTTTGACGGGTGTGTCAGTTATCAAGCTCGCCGTCCAAGGCCAAGGCGATAGTTTAACTCACTCCATATCCACGACTTCCTTGCCCTTCAAGTGGCCACATCGTTTATTTGATACTTGGTCTTCAATATGGAAACCCGCCACGCCGCACGAATCATACATTTGCACCATGCGTGCGATGTTTGGCGGCGAGCCGAAACCGACGTCCGCGTCCGCGATAAGCGGGATCCGCGGGTCGATATTTGCAATCATCTGTGCATTCTGTGCGAAATCGTTGAGCGATGCAAACGCGAGATCCGCTCTCCCCAGTCGTGCTGCTGTGGTCATAGACCCGCCTTGGTACTGGGGATAGATCAGCTATGCACAAACAGCATTTATTGTCCGTTGGGACTACGAGGGGGGTGGAAAATGCGTCGGGACATACCATGACTTGGAATCCTTGCTCGATGGCAACGCGCGCGCAGAGGCCATCGTACACCCCCGGGGCCTGGATACATACACCAGGCTGAGATAGCAGCTTTCGCAGCCGCGTCGCAGGCTTTATGTACTGTTCGGTAGTGGTGCTGGCCATTGTCATTTTTGTTTCCATTTTTACCGTCTGACGTTATATAAAATAAATTCGCAGAGACTTTGAGGTTAACTTTTCTCCTGCAATGGTATATTCGTTAACATATATTCGTGGCGCGCGAGAGATGATTATTCATTTAACAATATCCCAAGGTAGCTAGATGTGACTTCGGAGGAGAATAATGAGTAGCTACCCCACACTCTGAACAGCATGCCGAATATCGCGGGATCCAGCCAAACGATTACAAACTTGCTGGACAAAGAATTGTGGGCTTTGGGTTCTTCTATCGGAGCCTCCGGCCTGGTACGCAGGGTGGAATCCACAGTGGATTCTCTGTTCGAGATATCCATTCTAATGAAATAATGAACAGACCTGGGGATATGATAGATAAAAGTTGATGATATATCTCTGAACTCTGAATATTCGGCATTTTGACACCGTAGGACGGTTCTCATGAAGAGATGAAAAGAAATGGAGAGAAGTCGGCCAACAACTTGGGATAGGAGTGAGAGCACTGGCACTAACTCGCTTATTTAGTTAACCAAGTTAACCAGTTAGCGGAACAACATTAATAAAGTTTGCAAGCTGATAGCTAGGATAACTTATCAATAATTGACTAGCATATTGATTGTCAAAAGCACTCGAGACAGCCACACCCATCATGCTGCTTCTGTCGGTTCGTATGTTACGCAGCATAGGACCCAAGTTGGTCCTACAGCAAGGAAGGGAATTGGACACATCAAGAATCGGCATCCCGGTAGGGAGAGGGATATGTCCAAGAACTGGCGGCATCAATCAGTAGTAGCTTTACATGTTGAGCATCATTTGCAAGCATCCGGTTTCATGGTCCCCTACCCCTTGCATGCAGATTTCTCCCCCCCGATCAAATTTTGGTAGTGGTAATGCAGAAGGGCTAATATTTGCGACTATCGGCTGGCTACAGGAAGAACCACACATCCCATTATTCGTGACTATTTCCCAAGTGCACGGGTTCATGAGAGCAGATTTCAAGGATTCTCGATGTGTAGGAGGTAGATCAGGTATTGATTGTCCAGTGTTCTCCAATCGGGTAGTTATCAAAGTCGAACGGCATCTCCATCTCACCGCCGGATTCAAAGCACCTCCTCTATCATAAGTCACAAAAACATGAAGCAATTTGGCTTGCAGCCTCCGATAAACAGGATGCAGATCGCAGAAAATCAAGATAAGAAATCAACAAACAAGTTCTGCCCTTTCCAAGCCGTCTGCGGTATCCAGTTGACAACCATTGTCACCCCCTCCACCGATGTGGTGTACCATTGCTGGGAGACGAAATCAGTATAAAACGGTGTAATCAAGAGAAGGACGAGCAAGTACCAATCGGAAGCACAATTCAGGCGTTCGAGGAGCCTGGGATCAACCAGTCTCCGATTTCACGGTGGCCGCAGCCATCATCTCCTCCTTGACATCTTCTTTGACCTCGTCTTTGGCCCCGGCGGGTGCGCTCTTCGCCTTTGGAGTTCTAGGCTTGCGGGGCTTCTTGGTAGGGGTCTCTTCGGTTCCGTCTGCGTTTTTGGCCTTGCGTTTTCCGCTCTTTGGTGTGGTTGCTCCGGCTTCGCTTGCTGGTGCCAGGGGGGTCACCTTTTTGATCTTTGCGAAATGCTGGCTGCAACTCGGTTAGTATGGTGTTTTGTCATCGGGCGCAACGGAAAAAAATGTCGATATTGAGAGGGTTAACATACCGGCAGGATTCAGCAGTAAATCCCTCCCCCATTGCTTCTGCAACACGCGCCCAGTCAGGCTTGGTGGCAGGGTCAATCACATTGAGCAGAAGGGCCCGATCGGAGCTATCATTCCACACACCCATTGTCGCGGTTGAGGGGCAGGTCTACTCAAGATCTGAGTGAATTTTGAGCGCTGGTGTACGTATTGGGATGTGGAATGACAGGAAGGTTGTCAACAGGCAAGGGTTTGGAGATGTTGATGAGTGAGTTGAGAAGTGTTGTGTGAAGGATGTTGTGAAGGAGAGAATGAGGGAGGGTTGATGATGAGAGAAGTAAAGTGAGCAGGCAAAGAACAATAAATACAGGGGGCAGAGTGAATTTATGCGCACAAAGAAGGTAAGCAGACTCAGTTGCTGTGGGAAAGTAACAACACCGGGAATCATGCAGTTCTCTCTGGAGTCCACAGCACATAAAGTCTGGTCTGTCATGAATCTAATTCCCCCGGGTAGTAGGCTCTAGACTATAGAAGATAAAAGAATGCCATGCTAAAGCAGTCAATGGCTTGACAAGCAAGGCGACTCAATAGGTAGAAATACACCGATATATCTAGAATCACCTCTATATATCATGCCTGCCATTGTGGCTGGCCTTGCCTGGAGGGAGGTACCTTTCCTACCCAATGCATACATAATCATTAAGACATAGGATACAATGTCAGATTTGGTATGGCAATAAATTGGGTCCTGGCAAAGGTTTCTGAGTAAATCGTACAGATATCTTCCGCACCCCCGGGCACTGAGGGCATATCGGCGGGTTAGGTGGACATTTTCTCTCCCCGCCTTCGTGTCCAAAGGACAAGCAGCGACATTCCATCCCTTATTGAGGGATATAGTGATCGATTGAAGGAGACTGCCGCCAAAGTAGTCGAACTAGAACAAGAGAAGTTGAATCCAATTTACTCTTTACCCCTGACTCGGCATCCTGTGGCAGTAAATTCTCGTATTGCCGACTGCCGGGCGCCAAGAGCCTCAGTGCCGACACTAGGCCTGTTTAGGTACCTCTAGGCTTGGCATGCCAAGATTTTTCCCTCATCAAACAAACTTGGAATCAAACACGCGACAGAACCACAAGAATAAAAACACCTTATCTTGACATATCATCGCCCTTTATGATGGCGGATAGCGAGGTGCTACATGTATTCAGCCCTCTGAGTCCCACGTCGTGATGCCCGCATTTTGCGATAGACTCGGGTTGGATCACATACCGCTTGCTCCAGCCCGCTTGACAAAATCCGACTGCACGCTGTGATGGATTCCAAATAGCGGTTCCATGTCGGTTGGCAGCACCGGCCGAGTCAGCCTGCAAGCCAGCGATGAATGGTCTCTTCGGCCCCTGTTGGTATCCCCCGGCCCTGTCACTCAGTCATCCAGTCATCGTTGGTGGCGAGCCCCGCAGGGGAACAGTCGGTTAAGTCGGCATGGCTCGAGGTGAGCCGAAAACAGATTTTTTCTCGGCTTTGATTTTATCTTTTTGACAATGATAATATGGCTTCCTGTCCCCGACTTTTCTCCCAAACTGAAACTTGGAATTGGGTCGCCCATTGCCATTAATTCAGGCTCAAGAACGATCATATTGGCGGTTCCCTTGGTCCTCCTTGGCCCCCTATATCGTCCCCTCTCCGCTCCCCCTTCTAGAAAGCTTGGTCCATCCACCTTCGGATCATGGCGGATCTGGAGCGGCAGACGACGGCGAGATCCACCGTGTCCGGAAGATCCACTCGGACATCTCAATCGGGCATCAGTAGACAACACACCTCTGCCTCGAGAAATCCTACCGTCTATCCTGCTCAGTATCTCGATGACCACTCTACGTATCAAGGAGCAGACGACGACCGTCAAAGCGATGTTTCATCTCCAGAAGACCAGCTAGAAGATCTCGACGAAAAGACCAGCCGCGCAGATGATTCTCCTCCTACTCATGATTATCTTTCAGATAATGAGGTAGAGACCGTCAGCACCAGGGGCGAAGGTGACTTTGCGCCTGTCACGAGTGCGCTTCAGCCGCGCAGGACGCGGACGAGGTCGATACGGGACCCTAAAATGGTATACATTCCCTGGTCAGATATATACACGGACCAGTGCTGACATTTTGGCTTGCCAGGTGACGTGGGATGGCCCGGATGACCCTATCAATCCGAAAAATTGGTCCCAGAAGAAGAAATGGGCTGCCACTCTGATAGTTTCATGTTTCACGTTTATCTCTCCAGTAGCATCGTCAATGGTAGCCCCTGCATTGCCAACAATAGCCAAGGAATTTGGAATTGAAAACGAAGTCGAGTCTCAGCTCGTCATGTCTATTTTCCTTCTCGCTTATGCTATTGGACCTCTGCTGCTTGGTCCTCTCTCTGAAATCTATGGTCGCACCATAGTGCTGCAGCTGGCCAACTTAGTTTACCTTATCTTCAACATTGCATGCGGCGTGTCCCAAAATAAATCACAGCTGACGGCCTTCCGATTTTTGTCAGGATTGGGGGGCAGTGCCCCATTGGCGGTACTTCACTATCCCCTCTGCAACCCGTTCATTCTCCCCCATCAAACATAACAACCCTTGCTAATTCAACCGGTTTTCACGGGATTGACCTTTAGATCGGCGGCGGTGTTCTTAGTGACTGCTGGAGGCCCGATGAGCGTGGGAAGGGGGTAGCCATATACAGTCTCGCCCCTCTTCTAGGACCTGCTGTCGGCCCAATTGCTGGTGGGTTTATCACCAAGCATACCAGCTGGCGCTGGGCTTTTCACGCTACCTCTATCGCGGATGCGGTGATTCAAATCGCAGGTCTTTTTCTGCTCGAGGAAACCTATGGTCCCAAAATTCTAGGCGCGAAAGTTGCGAGGCTGCGGAAATCGACTGGCGATGACACGCTCTATTCCGAATATGACCACCCTGAGAAGACAGGCTCCGCCATCCTTCGGAATGCGATGGTCCGCCCTTTCATCCTCCTCTTTACCCAGCCAATCATCCAGGTCATGGCGGTTTACATGGCTTTTCTCTACGGCCTCATGTACCTAGTGCTCTCCACGTTTGCGTCCCTGTGGGCTAGCCCTGCATTCTATAACCAATCTATAGATATCAGTGGCCTCAACTACATTTCCCTAGGAATTGGCTTCTTTGTCGGCTCCCAGGCTTGTGCTCAAGCTAATGATTACGTTTACCGCTCCCTCAAGGAGCGTAATGACGGGGTGGGGAAACCGGAATTCAGAATTCCCTTGCTCTCGATAGCCGCCGTTTTGATACCCGCAGGACTTTTTATTTACGGCTGGGGGGCCCATTACCGTACGCATTGGATTGTCCCGAATATCGGAACTTGCGTGTTATCAGCTGGTATCATCGTAGGCTTCCAATGCCAGCAAACGTACATCGTGGACGCTTATAGTCGGTATGCGGCCAGCGGGCTGGCCTCGGCCACCGTCCTTCGATCGCTGGCAGGCTTTGGGTTTCCCCTATTCGCCCCATATATGTATGCCAAGCTAGGTATGGGATGGGGCAACAGCCTGTTGGGATTTCTTGGGGTAGTCTTTGGATGGCCAGCTCCATGGCTTCTATGGAAATTCGGTGAGAAGCTGAGGAAAAAGAGTCCCTATGCGGCAGGCGGTTAACTCCAGTGTTTGGTTTCCGGTGGAGGGTAGGTAGTATCTGGATTTCCGTTGAAAAATCGTTTGCAATCGGATGATGATTAATGATGTGGGTGGGATATTGATAATTGATGATAGACCTAGGCATACTTTTAGTTATATTTTAATAATTCTAATACGAGTTTCATATTTACGCAATTATGATTCACTTCGTACCACCTTGCAGCGTTGTTTGGTGTGAATTATCTGTCCTCTCTCCATCCATTCGCCAACCCCGGCCAAGCCTCGAACATAAATATCTCCTCTCCGCCAACCTCGAACCCAGACTGCGTGGTTTTTGCGACTTTCTCCGCGTTGGCAAATCAACATCACCCCGTTTATTTACCACTGGCAGGCACCGAGAAAACATTTTATCTATTTATACGGCCCATATCCCTCCTCTGCAATCGATCAATGGCTTCCTGCTGTGATACAAAAGACGCGCCGAAGGCTGCTTCACCCGCACCGTCAAACACATCCCGCTTTGCCCTGGTTACTCCGATCGCGTCTGCTCTTCTTCACAGCTCATGCTGCTGGCTTCCGGTTAGTTAAATATTCTCTGATCTTTTCATTTCAGGTCCTTAATCCTGCAAGGCTTCCAACTGACGTCTTTCATGCGCGCTACACCAGGTTCTGCTCGATTTCTTCTCCATCGGATCAGCGTCTGCCTCGCAAATCCATTACCTCCGCCCGTTCTTCTTCTGGGCTACGCTGCTGATACTCGTTGAAAGCGTTCGTCGCAACGGGCTGGATCGTCGGGCTTTTCTTCGAATTGCTATATCGGGTTTACTGCTGGCGCTCCCGCAGCTGGAGAAGTTTACGAAACGCGCGACGGAGGTTGACGCGTCGCATAAGAGTTGTCATTGATTTGGGATAACTACTTTATATAGGCGACGTTTTCCTTTTCTTTTTTTTCTTTCCTATACGGGTTCTACGTGAACGGTTCGTCCGTGTGGAAAGCGATAGAAGAATGGCGACAGGCTATGTTGGGTTGGTTTCCAGGCGAGCTTTGTGCCACCAACCGTTCCTTCAACGCGTTACTTGGCCTCAAAAGCGTCTATACCGAATCCCACCGAAATTTGGAAGGCAGAGTTTCCCAGAAGGGATTGCATCAAACTACGCTCGACTGTATCATGACGCGCAGCGGCCGCCATCTACCTCCCCGACAACGCTAGATTTTTGGGCGTCCCGCCCTACCTGGAAAAGAGCTGGCGTTAACACATTAAGATGCTTGATTGGCTGTACTCTGGGGGACTTTGGTGCTATGTGGTTTCTGCAGGCGTATTATCCGGCATTAGGCGTCGGGGCTATCATGGGGACATCAAGTAAGTCCCCAAAATCCCGGTTGTCTGGAGATTCCAACTCACCTTTTGGAATAGTGGCTGCAGGTCTGGCGAGCTCCATGTCCCTGGAAACCGTCCTACTTAAAATAGGCCGCGACCAGCTGGGATGGGTTCAGGCTGCGAGAACAGCAGCGGGGATGAGTATGATATCTATGCTGAGCATGGAGTCTGTCCAGAATGTGGTGGACTACCATTTGACCGGCGGCGTTGTTACTTTGGCCGACCCTCAGTTCTGGGGTGCCGCTGTTGTATCCATGGCCGCGGGATTTTTGGCTCCGCTTCCGTATAACTATATGCGATTAAGGAAGCATGGGAAGGCTTGTCACTAATGATGGTTATTGTTGGGCATTGAGAGTTTGACGGGTTTCTACTGAGCTGGGCTGAATGCGTTAGGATGCCATATTGTAATATATGCTAGGGAATACATCCCCGTGCGATTACGTTTGCTGATTAAATTTTCAACGATAAACAGACAAATGCGAGACGGTAAAAGTGTTTGACGAAGAAGTAAAGGAAAACCCGTCTGGGGCTCATTCTTGATGTCAATATGTCCAATGGCGGATATGGGTGTCGCGAAATTATGGGTCGAAAATTGCAATAAAGAGTGAGGGAATGGCGTGTCTCTGTAATACATACTCCAACGAATGACAATAGCCTTTGAATAGCATAGAAAACAGCCACTGGTGTTTTGTTGATTGTAGTTAGACTCAAGCAGAAGACTTGTCGGGCGTATTGCCCACGTCTAGAACCCCATCCGCAGGCGAGGAAATCCTATCCAGATGCACTTTAACTGCGCCGGCGGTGCTGGCCCATTCTTTGGTGGGCGCGGAAGGGTGGGATAGTCCTGGGCGCGTTATGTTTGTGACCAGGCGGCCCGGAGCCAGTCGGTTCAGAAGCTGGGTTATCCTCGAGGTACCGGCGCGAGTAAATATCAAGGCAAGGAGCGCCGAACACAAAACCCCGAGCCAGAGTAGCAAAAGGAAGAACGCGGGAATACCGTAGAGTGGGTTGTATTTAATTTTGTTTTCATATTGTCGTACCGGAATTCCATTATCGCTGCCTCCATTTCCACCGTTGTTGCCGTTGTCATCATCATCGTCGCCAGGATTAATCGCTTTTCTGCGAGGATTTCCATCCGAAGCGAGGCCTTTGGTACCAACGGTCCCAGAAGCAACGATGTCTGTATATATCAAATTGATAATCCGTGAGGCGCTCGTACTGTTTGCGGATAAACTCTGCCACTTTCGAAGGAATCCGAAGTTTGTTTTTCCAGTATAGTCGGCAATGAGTTGTTGATCATCCATCAACCACGAGGCCGCACTCTCGGAGAAAGTACCATAGATGCTATTCATCGCTGCCCCGAAAACTGAGGCACCAGCGACAGTATCCTTTAGAACCTGGAGACCCTGCTGCCTGTAGACAGCCGGAATATAAACACTCTCAGCTCGTCGGGTAAGAAGGCTCGGGTTGTTCTCTTGGGAACCGTCGACAATGCCCCACAACCGCGAGGTTTGATTGATTGGTTGGTTGGTGATTTCAACCGCCCAGAGTGGCATCGAGCTCTCATCGTCATATTTCTTCTCTTGCAGACCGGATACCTCCAGGTTTGCCAAGCTTGCGGTCCCGTTGAAGCTGAACTCAACGGTTTTGACGGATGCCCTCACGGAGCTCGCGCAAGCATAAAGGCGTTGTGACCACTTGCTACCTGGTTGAAGTATCATCGAGTCGCCACCATCGGAACGCTGGGGAGCCGCATAGATGGCACCGCAGCCAACATGAGTCTTGTCAAGGCTGTCTGGATTATGCTCCTTGAAAACCAGTTGGCCCTCGCAAATCAACCCTACAGCGCGTTTAGTAAATGCTAAGATGAGGGATAGCGAGGGCATGGCTCAGTGTACTCACCACCTATGGAGAGCTCATCCTCCATGTCACGGTTGCTGCTGCTGTTCAGCCCAATACCTGGTAGGGCCTGACTCATGCTAGCAATTTGTAGCGAATCTGGCCGAAACCGCCCACGGCCAAATTTCACTGGGTAATTTTGATTGGGTTTAATGTTGCGGGGAGTTTCCGTTAAGTTGTCGAGGGTGGACATATTAAGACCGATCAGGGCCATACCATTGATATACCATGCCGCAAAATGAGCCCGACCGAGCAGGTCTGGGTTAACTTGTACGTCATCTGTGTTGAAAGTCTCTGGCTTCGAGCGCAGGTTTGAGAATCCTCCATGATCCCTCAAAGAGGCGTCCTTTGCTGATAGGTGCCCTATATCATCATATTCAATGGTGTAGTCCAAGGTGAGGTTGGAGTCAACACACTCAGTCACTGGCTCCAACCAAGTTATGTCCTCTCTCCAAACCGCGCCGTTGGACAAGCCAGCTGGAATGCTGTGGTTACGGTAGCCAATTCCACCAGTAACGGAATCAACCACTAGACCCTCTACCACTTCCAGCTTGTCATGCAAAACAAGGGTGTCAAGCGAACGGAAAACACCAGAGACGAAATCTTGACCGCCATTAACCTTCTCGTAGGAACGGTTAAAGTATTGTCGATACTGGATATCGAACAGTCCAGAAATGGTTTTGGACCCCTTATCCCCATCGACTATTCCGGAGAATATTTGTGTGAGATTCTCGGGGATGTTGGTACTGTAATCCCCCTTCCCCTCAACGATTGTTCGTTCGCCCCCTTCAGTCTCAAATGCATCCACAGACGATGATCCGGGACAGCCAATAAATAGCTCGTCACTGAGCAAGCCACCGCAGAGTCTAGTGAATGGCCCATTTAGTCGTAGAGGAGTGCCTAATCCGAAGGAAGATTTGTCTGGGACATATTTAAATGAGGGCGTTACTATCTCTCCAGGCTCAATTTCGTCCGTAAGTCCAAGCGGAGTAACGATACTGGCGATTCCAAGTAGAAGCACGCCGAAAGTTGTCCAGAATGAGAGGAATTGGACACGGCGGGATACATTCGTCGAAGCCTTCGCGTCGGTACGCAACAGTGTCGACCATGGGGTGGATTGCAGGAGACTGCTCCCAACCGTCCTGTGAAGCAGAGTTAGTCGAGCTTGGTTTGGCGAGGTATGCTCTCGAGAAGTTAGGGGATAAGTCCTACCATGTTGCCGCAGTATTTTCATCTCGGAGAACGGCCGCAATAAGGATGCCAATCAAGAGGAACAGGGTGATCCGTACTAATAGGAGGTCAGATCTCATTCGGTCGATGGGGTTTGGAAGAGATTACACACGGATGAAGACACCAACTGCGATAAGACCAGACACCTGGCCAACTGTTAAACCCATTTTGGGGGCAGCGAGTCTGAGTTGAAGACGAAGAGGAACTTGTCAAAGAGCTGGCTCCGGGAGGCCTGGGGGAGATGGGCCCCTTTGGCGCTTTTGAAGCCTGCACGAAGCGGCCGGCCATCTTGGGCGTCGACTTGCCAAGAGCGAACAAAATTCGCGATGCTGAGAATCGATCATCGCTCCCCACCGCCAGCTGCATTTTTCGTGAGGCTCAAATGTGCAGAGCGAAGGCAGCCCGGAGGACTTTTGGGCACCGCAACAAGGATGATATTCGGATCGACCTAAACTCTCGTATGTGACGCGGTGGAATCAAGGCTGTTGGGCCAACCGCATTGACTATCAGCGCACCATTGAAATCGTCGTGATCGGGGATATTTCTCCACACCACGACAGGCATTCATCTTGGATGAGACGGAGCTTCTTGGCAGCCAGGCCTTGGTGCCGCCAACGCCACGACGGCGGGCTTGGAGTCTGCTAATTTGGACTTCAAGAGCTGAGCCGCATTGCATGGGCGAGCAGGCTGGAGGGCAAAAGGAAACAAACGACTGGCAGACGCCATTGATCTGCTGTCACCAGTTGTCTTGGCTGGAGTTGATGCAGATGATGGACGGACTTTTGTCTTGGGAGCTGAAGACTTCGAGTCAAAAGACACGGAAAGTGATTAACATCATGGTCCCTGTCTCCTGTTACGTTGACAACAAGCAAATGCAACCCAAAAAATACCAAGATGGCATCCGGGGAATGGCCAATGGGTGCCCCCTTTTTCCCCATGTATTGCGCTGGCGGTTATTTGTGACGCGATGAGATCCCTCCTCGTTGACCTCTACCCTTCGTTACGACTCAATTGCGATGGCCTCTCTCCGCAGTCTTCAAGATGGGGTGTTTTTTGAGTACCATCACGATATGGGCCCTAGATAACTTTCTTTTCTCTTGTCTTTTGACCAAGCGAAAAGATGTTTCGTACCATGGTGGATTTCTACATCCTAACAGGGTATGTACTAGTATTCATGGATGGGTTTTATATCTTGATTGCCATTGATATCTCTGGGCCGTCCTATCGATGATACGGCCCCCGTCTCCCTCTGTACCGCCTGACGACCTTGTACATGGCGTTTGCAGCGGTACAATAGTGCAAACCAAAACCCTCGAGTGTCCGCCCAACTTCTTTATCTTCGATAGCCGCAAGCTCTAGCCGGCCCTTCAAGAAGCTGCTGGATGCGCTGGTCAGGGTTATTTGCTAGGAACATGCAAATGGCAGAGCACTCGGATCGCACACGCTTCTGCACCCACCACTGGTCAACCGCACACATCATTCCGAACCAGTACGCTAGGATTAAAAGTGCTCGGGGGTCCTTGTTTTGCAGCAGATCACGATAACCATTGTCAATGTCACCCACAAAGGAGATCAATTTAGTGAAGGTGAAGCTCGAGGCTTCTATTTTTTGGAGATTCGATATTACTCGCAGTGGTCGATGGTAGGGGTTACTATCACTGTCGGAATTTTCGTCAATGTCACAGAGATCAACAAATGTAGCTGGGATTCCTTCAGGACCGGGGCTTTCGTCTGAGAATGTTCCCTCGTGGTCGTCCGCGTCATGGATTACCGGTATCCATATATTCCTAGCAGCCCGTTCTTTATATTGGGAGAGGATGGTGGACAGGCCTCCTTGGACGTAAAGCCAGTTTGTTCCGCTTCGGACGGGGGAAAATATCCACGAGTCGCTATCCTGCGAATTACTGCCGGTGAAAGCAAGAACCGCAAGCATCATGCAGGTCGACACCATGGCATCCATGTTGTGCTGTGCGGGTGGCAGAACGAGTTCTCGCTGAAAGGATGCCATCGCCAGTTCCCAGTGGTACGACGCCTTGAATTGGCCGCAGTCATACGTTGGAACTAAATGGTGAAGATGTGTCTCCGAGATAGCAATCAGAGAATGCATAAGGTGGGGAGACTAAAGCACTCAATGTTATTAAATGCCGGCAGCGTGCGGTGCCTATAACTCATACCGACAATGCAAGAGGCAACACTTGGGATCGTATTATATGGCGACTAATTGGTGCCCCTATCGTATGTGCTGTGAAGAGTTCAAAATGACGGAGCGCATTGATATGTTCCCGGTTAACTGTGTAGCCTCCTAGGGGATTCGTTTGGCGTAACCCAGGAGAAACGGAATTTTCTCGCCGAAGTAGATCGTCTACAAATTCCGAAGACGATGTCATCGCCATCGAAAACATGCTGTTCGTGGGGGGAGCGCATTCGCCGAGTATATCGAGACCACGGTTTCTTCCCGTCTGTGGACGTTCAACGTGCTGGTAGGAACAGGGAACCCCGTGTAGTTCACAACGGCCGCATGCTGGCCTCGTCTCATCGCACTTGGAAGAGTTAGTTTCCATGGGGATAGAAACAGGAATAGGCACACACCTTAATTCGCCTCCTTTTGCACACCAAACAGCCAGTTCTTGATTTCCGATGAGGTTTTCGGGATCGGAAGCTGGGTGTAGAGCACCCTGATGACGAGGGGCTGGCACCATTGGATGTGTTCCTTGTTACCGGCGACCGAGCGATAGAATTGGAGCTGTTTATCGTCGTGCTCTCCATAGCCTGAGGCGACGCCCTCTTACTTTCTTTTTTCGTTTTTTCGGGGAGTGGGGGCGTTCCAATCTGGAGAAATAATATAGCTAGTGATAAGGCGCTGAGAGTGAGCATACGGAGCGGAGAAATAATGCCTTCGTATTTTATCAATTGCGCAAGGTGTTGTTATTAATAGTTCCTTGATCCGTTTGCCAAGTATGAAGTCATCATCAGGAGGTGTGATATACACTCAAATGATTGGAGTACCGGCGTCATGTTTAGCACGAAGTTATGAATGTTGCATTTGATTGGGAATATGGCCTTTGAAGTCGGGCTTGGTGGGTTGAAAGGCTCGTGTTCACAAGGAGGGGGGGGCAATGAAGTTCTCAGCCTCATCAGCCCCTGGCAAGTACACCACCAGAGCCGCTCGCGGCAGCGCCCAAAGAATGTTCATATTTCTTTTGACTGCGAGCCATTTTATCCCAGGCTTGTTGTTCGTCTCCACAATGAGCTGAGTCATTCAAAATAACGACATGGCCAATGGCAAGTCATGGAACATGGAAAAACCACTCGTTATGATCCCTGTCGGCGACAATGCCACTTCGCGTTGGCCGCCGGGGGACGGGCAACATTTATTCATCTTCGGCAGGGCTTGGTATGCCCTATCCCTTTGTTAGGATTATCACAAAAATACCCAAGGGACGAAAGCCAAATAACGTGGAACGCGAGGGTTACTTGGACTATAATATCAATGCATTTAATATATAGAATATATAGCAATTATTTTGTATTTAGGGGCTGGCCAGCGGATTGGCAGCAGACGGTCCATCTGCCTGTCTGATTATGCTTTAGTCCCCTAGAGGGTAGGGATGCAATACTTGGCCGCCTAGGAGATTTAATTAGCCACAAATATATAAAATTCAAGGCTCAAGGGAAAATCGAAGATCGAATACATACAGTAAAGGGCTCCCTCGGGGCTCGCTAGCAAGATAAACGTTGGTGCAACCTCACTAGGCTGGCCTGGCCGTCCAAGCATGCTTTGAGATCCAAAGCCCTCCATTTGTTCAGGCGGGCGTGTATCGGGTTGGATGGGCGTATGGACCGGGCCAGGGCTGTACCACTTACGTTAATACCGAAATAGCATGGTTGGGAATTAAGTACATACGCTACCGCATTCACGCGAATGCCCTTGGGGGTGAGGTTTTTCGCCAGAGAGCGGGTGAACCCAACAATCGCAGCTTTAGTCGATGCGTAGTCTATCATAGAAGAGGTTCCACGGAAGGCAACCACTGAAGTAGTATTGATGATTCTAAATTCGATGTAAGCGGTGGGACTGGATATCTGGCGGGGATTGGATAGAGAAACCTACGAGCTGCCCTTCTTCATATGAGGGAGTGCATATTTCGTCAGGGCGAACATTTGGAGAATATTACTTCGAAATGTGCTTTCAACATTGTCCAGGTCGATATCCGCAAAGTCGGAACACATGATTTGCTTTGATGCATTGTTGACAAGGACATCAAGAGTGGGATATCTAGATTCATTGAGCACAAAAACACTTATATATATATTGGTTTTCTTCAGGTATTTCAGGAGGGATTCCTCACTTCTTGATATGCTGGTCGATAGCATTCTTGCATGTGTCATTGTCCATGAGGTTCCCAGCAATAAGTAGACATGATTTTTTCTCTTGCTCGACCATCTTCTTTGTCTGTTTGGCGTCATCTTCCTCCTCTGGAAGATAGACTATTGTTATATTAGCCCCTTCGCGGGCCATGAGCACGGCGACTGATCGCCCGATTCCCGAGCTGCATATTTTAATGAGAGATTAGGAGTCGAAAATTTGTCAATTGGGGCGCAAGATAAATTCACGTACTCTCCACCAGTAATAAGGACATTTTTGTCTTTCAATTTATTGGATCCGGTATACTCGACGAAGTGACCTTCCGATTCAAGTTTCGTGGACTCGCTTTGAGGTTTCATCTGCTTTTCCAGTCTATAAATCATTAGCGTTTGGGGAACGGGTTGTTGACAACAAAAGCACATACCCAGGCTTCTGTTGCGTCTGGGGTTCGTTGACGGGCTCGAATCTACCGCCTGAACCAGCTGCCGAAGATGCCATTTTTGTTCCTGTTGGATTAATACGATCAATGCGTAGCAAAGGTCGACTAATTGGGGGTTTCTGGGGGTATAAACGTCGGGGGGAATTGATTCGGTGTTTTATGGACGTCGTGATGCCGTTTGATTGCCGTGTTTGGATGTCCTGACGTAAGGATGCTGTCAGAACATTCGAAACCGGTTGTCCAAGGGCCAGCCGCGCGTGACGGAGAACAGGGATGAAGGGTGGTTGGTTTGGCAAAGAAAACGTGGAACGGTATGACATAGATGCGGATTCAACAAGGCCTGGATGCTATTATTCCAGGCGTTATCTTGTTGGACTCGGAAGATAGCAGATACATAATGTAACTGGCAGTGAGGTGGATGACGTCACAGGCACAGAGCCGCTGCCCGACCCGAAACTTAGATTGTCCTCGATCATGGCAATGGAGACTGGCAGAAGCATATAACCGTGATAAAACAACAGAAATATAGACCTGTTGCCTTTCACTCCCGGGTAACCACCGGTCTCTCTTCTGCGCCGCTCCGCCCCAAGCCTCTCGCTTCCTGGCGGACGCACTTCACCCCTCCTGCATGTCTGGTGCTGTCGTGCTCCCGATCAACTCAGTTCTCGGTTAATACAAGGTTGGGGTTGTCTTCAACGGATCCTGCGGGGTTATCCATAAAAAAAGGTGTAATAAGACCTGGATCCTATTACATCTGCGGAATTGAGTCCTCGACAAGTGTATCGCACCAAGAGAAGTTCTTCGATTTCACCACGCAGCAATCGGATCGAGAGGATGGGACATTCAAGCGTTAAGGAGATGCAAGCAACATGTCGACGGGGCATAATTGCCATCTTAAAGCCATCCATCAATTTGTATGGAAAATGTTGGTCTTTTCCCCCCCCCTCTGGCCGTGCGAAAACATAGTCGAGTTAGCATTGAATACTGCATCCGCAGATGCATAGGCTGAGCATTAATGCATAAACGAACGGAAGCAAAGGACTGCCGTGTGTACAACGTCGACCGTGGTTTAATGATTTTTCACTGAGATGGTTGAGACACGGCCGTGTGTTTTTTTTTTGCTGGCGGAAGAGAAAATGCCAAGCGGTGATGAGTCAGCATTCTCTCCGGATTTGCAGCTCCAACCTCAGCTTCTTCTCCGCACGACAATCATCGAAATGCGCGTCCCACACCCGAAATCTGGGGTAACAGCTGTTATTTCAGGCTCTTTGAACCGCATCACAGCATGTTATGAAGCAATGAAGAACTCTCCTGGCCAAACCAGACGATTCAACTTTGCCAAGTTTCCGGAGAGGGCACGGGCAAGCGGTCTGCAATGATCGCATCACAATGGGACCAAAAAATACGAAGCCAGCTCAAGGCGGACAGTTATAGTTCTGGCGACGCGAGGCGGAGATTATCTGCTTGACTCTGGGTTTTCTGGGCAGGCGGGGAAACCCCATAACCATTAGCTCCCGAGGCTCGCCCCGCGATTCTACAGGTCAAACTCCAAATTCTCTCTGCTCGTCCCTCGCATTTAAACACACCTAAGAGCGGATGGAGCGAAACGATAGGCCGGACCTGAAGGTCTCGCCCTCGCGATGCAGCGGAAATGGCAAACTTGGCGCGATTAAACTCATTGCATGGCGGCTTAATCCCCCCCAATCTTTCGGCCCTCGGAACACCAAGGCTTGGTCTTTGGTGGCGAGCTCGAGCGATTGATCTGCAGCTCTGTCGACAAATATGGCCGTGGGTTCCCATTTTTGGATTGAGCCAGCATCCTCCTTTAGCTCCTTGCGCAAAAATCGAATCACTTGTTGGCTTCTCACCAAAGCCTTGATTATCTTCCCCCCTGATCTTTGGCCTGCAATTAAGCTCGAAATCGAAATGGAGAAAGAACCAGTACTCTTCTCCAATGACGGCTCGAAGGATGGTGTTGATATGCTCGAAAATACACGGACTGTGGACGACGAGGCTTTGGCGTCGGAGGAGTTGAAAAAGCGATGCCGCAGAATCTAGTGACCAAGCCCTGATTTCCCCCCAGAAAGAAGAACGTCTTTCGTTGGGATTGCATCTAACACCAACCTTAGTCTCAAAGTTGACTTTCGCTTGATTCCGATTCTAGGAGGTAAGGGTTTCAATCCCCACATGGTGTTTTACAATGGCTAAAATACTGCGTCGTTTTCCAGCAATATATGCGATAAGCGGCATTGATCGAACCAATGTATGTTTGAATGCCATAGTTTCCTTTGGCTATGAAAGACAAAGGCTCATTGTTTTCAGCTTTCAGCCGCTCGCGTAGCTGGTATGCACGAGGACCTTGACTTTCACATCGGAGAACGATATTCCATTGTTCTATTGGTCTTTTTCGTCACCTACTTTCTCTTTGAGATTCCAAGCAATCTGATACTGAGAAAGGTGGGTGCCGCTCGATGGTTGTCATTTGTGGCGCTCAGTTGGGGGGTTGTTATACTTGGTAAGCGTTCAAGGGTTGTTTCAGGGTTTGTTGATATTCAACGTTTATAAAATGTTTTTAGGCGGGGGATTCGTGAAGTCGTGGGAGGTTTGTCCTCCCTGCTGTCTTTATCATATCTAAAATGCTTACGAGGAATCAGCCCATGGTCGCAATCAGATTGCTTCTCGGTTTATTCGAAGCCGGTTTCTTGTGGGTTCCTATATCATCCTCCGATTTGGTATCGTTTTATTGACGAACGATAGCCCCGGGTGTATGTACTTGATTAGCTGCTGGTATCAACGATACCAAGTGCAACAAAGGTATCGAAACCTGCACCCTTCTAGCATTTTGAGTTGAGCCTAATTTGATTTTTTTTCAGAATCGCCTGGTTCTATTCAGTCAACGTCATCGCGAATGGATTCGGCTCACTACTTGCATATGGGATAATCCGCATGGATGGGCTGAGCGGAATTAGCGGATGGAGGTGGATTTTTATCATCGAAGGCCTCATGACCTGTTTTCTTGCTATTCTGGGTTATTTCCTTATTGTTGACTTCCCCGACAAGCTATCCAACTTCAAGAGGCCGTTCTTGACCCAGGACGAAGTCGATATCATTAAAGCGCAGCTTAACAGGGATCGCTCGGATGCTGAGCACGATGAATTCACTTTGAGGAAGGTCGTGCGCACTCTCGGTCGATGGCAGTTATGGATTTAGTAAGACCTCTGCATCTGACCCTTCATTTCCATTGTTGTTCTGTCGCATGTGGTATACGCTATTGGGACATCACCGCGTGCCGTTACTAATGGATTGCAGCTCCTTAATGTTTATGTGCCTGGCCGTTGGAATATATGGGTATGCATATTTCACGGTGGTGATCCTCCAAGGAATGGGCTATTCGACCGGCCGAGTGTTCCTTTTGTCTGCACCGCCTTCCATCGTCAGTGTACCGATTTCCATCATTATATCATACTTTGCAGACAAATACCGACTCCGAGCGCCTGTTGTTGGCTTTATGGCTGTCATGTGCACAATTGGTTATGTCCTCGTTGCATATACGAAACAAAATGGAGTCAAGTGAGTCAGGTCTGAATCGAGATTTAATAGTACTTTGTTCGATATTTTAACCGGTTATACTAGATATTTCGGTATTTTCCTCGGCATCGCGGGGGCAAACGGCGCCCTCCCTGCCGTTCTTGCGTGGCAGGCTAATAATATTCGGGGACAAAGTACCAGGGCGTAAGTAACGCTTGCTTCCTTTCCGATCCATCATTACTGGGGTGGTGTGGGTGATTTATTGATTGCTAATGTATTTCTAAAATTGTTGTCATCCCTTCACAGTGTCGCGTCCGGGCTTCAAGTCGCTTTTGGTGCTATCGGTGGCATATACGCATCCCTTACTTTCATGGAGAAAGAAGCTCCCACTTACTTTACGGGTCTCTGGGCGGGTATTGTCAGTCAATCGCTCTCTCAATGATTTAGCTACGACTCAGTTCGCTAATTGCATCCCCATCCTCGTGTAGGCCACTCAACTATTTATTGTTGTCGCTTGTGTTTTTATGTCGGTATTTCATTATATCCAGAACGGGAAGGCAGATAGGGGTGAAATTTTAATCGAAGAGTTAGAGGGTTTCAGGTACACGTATTAGGTTACGGCACTGGTGTGGTTGGACGTTTTCATAAACACTGTCCCGCTCGTCGTCATATGGAACTGGGACATGTCGGCGGAAGAAAAAAGGCACTGTCATTAACGGTCAACTCGCAGGAAAATGCGATGCAATTGGCACGCCTTTGATGTTTTACCAAAAATCAAAAAACGTCTAGCCGTAAGGGCCAAGGCCTTTGGCTTTTCTTTTGTAACATTTCTTACCCATGCGTTATGTCTCCCGGTCGCCGAAAACTGGATAAGGATGGCCTCTTTCCAATCTCATGCCCCGATAAGGGGCGAACGATGGTTTGGCGTGGTGTGTCTGCTATCCTATGGGGGTATGGATGTTTCCTGCTGGATGAAGTGACATGTAGCTTGGTGAGGCTCCGTTTGATCTGATAACCCGCCGGCCGAGCAGAAAAGGTGTTCGGAGAATCCTGTCAGCCTTCAACCACCAGCCTTCCAAACAGCCACTAAAAATTAGTTAGAGCGTAGCTGAATCTGGAGAACCATCTCGCGGCCTTATTGGTGCCCGCTTAACCGCACCTCGGCTCTAGGCAAGCTTCTCGAAATTCAGCTCCACGTAGCTTGGCTGGCCCCTTGCTCATGTTCAGAGATCGTCAACCGTCACGCTTCTTCGGTTAGTTCGGGAATATCATGATCAGATGCGAGCAGATGATTGGGATTTTGGCATCCCCAAGTCCCTCCGTTTAAGAGAGCGAAACCCTCGGTCGAACCTTGAATCTTGCCCTGAAAGATCGATTTTCTTGAATCATAGTTACACAAGAGACGCCGGGGTGCATTGAACCTGAACAAGATGCCAGCATCCAAATTCGATATTGAGGACCCCTTCCAGTACAAGGCCGGCCTGAATTCATATCATGAGTAGGGACATTGATACATCCTTGGGCGCAGTGCGTCGAAGAAATCTATCTTCTAATGCCCGTTCTCTAGATCAGAGGCCGTTGCGGGATCTCTCCCCAGGCCACAGAGTCTTCCCCAGCAAAATCCCATGGGCTTGTACCCCGAACGAATCAGCGGTTCATCCTTCACTGCCAAACGAGCTGTGAACAAGCAGACCTTCCTATATCGCATCCTCCCCTCGACTGCCCAGTCCGAATGGTCTAGAGTTCCGGACCACGCCTTGAACCAGCGACCACACTCCGAGCTTAATTACCTCCCAGACCAATTAATCTGGCCGCCTGTCAATATCAAGGAGGATAAGACCTTCATAGATGGCTTCCAGATGATTGGCGGGGCTGGGGATCCGACGACAAAGAATGGCGTCGCTTATTACTTCTTCACCTGCGGGGTCGATATGGATACGAAACAGGCTTTCTACTCGGCTGATGGGGACATGCTGATTGTGCCCCAGGCCGGAGTTTTGGATATTCAGACAGAGATGGGGAATTTGCGAGTGCGCCCCCGCGAAATCTGCGTCGTTCCTCGAGGCATTCGATTCCGTGTTTCTTTGCCCAGCGGCCCTGCGCGGGGCCATGTTATTGAGGCCTACTCTGGGCATTTTGATTTGCCCGAGCTGGGTCCCATCGGTTCGTTGGGGCTTGCCAACGTCCGCGATTTTGAGATACCAATGGCAAAATATGTTCAGACCGAGGAGATAACTGAGGTGATAATGAAGATGGGCGGCAAAGTACACAAGACCCAGATGAAAGGCAGCGCTTTTAACGCTGTCTCATGGCATGGAACCTACTACCCATTCAAATATGATCTGGGTAAGGATCCCCAAACTACACGCTCTACCCCTATCTAATATAAAGATGACAGCATAGCTAACGATCCGAAGGAAAATTCATGCCAATGGGATCGACTTTGTATGATCACCAGGTATGTCTGATTACCCGGTCGAATACCTATCATTGGCTGCGAACAGGATTTATTCACTGTGAATACATAGGATCCTTCAATTTATGTCGTGCTCACTTGCCCATCCGATAAACCCGACCACGCCGCTGTCGACTTCCTCGTACTCGGTCCCCGGTGGATGGTCATGGAAGATACTTTCCAGCTTCCTTACTTCCATCGCAATACAATGTCTGAATTCTCCGTCGTTCTTAGTGGGGGGATTGATCTTACCGAGATGCCCGAGCCGCTGTGGGGAATGAGTGCATTGAACAACAGCCTGAGCCCTCATGGATTGTCCGCGTTCGAGGTTGAGCATGCAATGACGAAGAAACTGGGTCCAGAAAGGGTCCCGGATAATCATATGACCGTTTTGGTGGAGAGCTGGTGAGTTTTTTCCTGTTTTATATACTTATACTTTGTATAATCCCCTTTCCCAAACGTTCAATTGTGACGTTGACTAACGGCCCCCTCTCTAAGCTACCCGATCGGTTTGACAGACTGGGCAGCTAAACGCGGGATCAAAACAACCCGGGGCAATTTCGGGGATTTCGAAGTTAAATTTAATGCCAAATCGAAAATTTGACCCGGATATGGACTGGAAAATACTCGGTGTGCCTTGGATGCATGCTGTTGCTATGTAGGTTGCATGAAATTATCTGAGCGGCGTTCTTTATCGCTTCGAGGGAGACTGGAAGAAAATTTATCTGCTATGCCTATCAAATATAACTGGGCCACGTTCTGTACTCTGTATTTTACTTTGGGATTATTTCCCCATGGCCCAAAAGCTGGCCTGGGTCAAAATAATTAGCGCCTAAAGGGGTTTGGGTCGGACCCCTGGCAATTCTTAACAGTGTGATTCCCATTGCCTCGATTTCTCTTCTCTGCCCTGATTAATCGGTCGTGGAACTTACTCTCCTTCTTTTCGTAACGAAACGCCTCTGCCATCTCATAGTTGACAGATTCGACAACAGTTTTGTTGCTATTGCGTTCGGGCCCTCGGCAAACCGTGCCTCGGTCCGGATCATCACAGACGCGTGCGATGAAGTTGCGGAGAACCCTGGTTGGCGCCACCTTACTGCACCAGCGCAATGAGCTATTGTTCGAAGGAGTTCAGATCTGATTTAAAATGACCGTGCCCTATTGTCTTCACCGTTGGCCAGGGAGAACAACAGCCAATTAAACGCGATTAGCATGCAACCAGTTGAAGATCAACTTCCCCAATATCCGCATATATCAAGACGCTGCGCAGCTTTAAAACCTGCGTCCTAGTACCATTTATCTGTCTCCTGAACCCGTCGTTGATCTGTAACCTCAGCTTCTTTATCAAAAGAAACAATTGGGATTTTTGAACATACTCCCGTGTCAGCAAACAACGCGAAGATGTACCCAACTCCAGCTGCGCCCACCCAGATGATCATCTTCCCGATCAAAGAGGAAGCCAAAATTGATGACGCTTCGACGCACGAAGGCCAAATCTGGGCTCGAGTAGTTGAGATTCTCCAGGGGTGGGAAGGTTTTTACCGTCTATACTGGGGCCGACATGTGGAAGAGCCGGAATTTACTGAGATCCACATTGGTTCGTTAATTATTATTATTCCCACCAAGCCTTGACACTCTTCCAGTCACCCCCCTAGCATTATATAGAGACATTTTACTAAGCTCGAATACAGTGAGAGACACAATACACCAACATTACTCCTTCCTTGCCTCGAAACAGTGGACAGAGGTAGCACGGATATTGGCTCCAATATGCCATGACGAACCTTCGTCATTCGTCGTACGCCATGCCATGATTTCCGATTTTACACCGGACGCCAAAAGCCTTGGGAAGGGGGCCCCATTTACTGGGACGGCGATTTACCTTGCCACGGACACCGATGGATGGGAAAAGGCATGGGCGCTGTGGACTACCATTGTACCAAACGTGCAAGGCTGCATGGGAGTCACAGGGGGATGGATGCTTGAACCGGTGGACGGCCATCCACAATGCTACATTGTGTATGTTGGGTGGGAGAGCACCGAGCTCCATGATGCGTACCACCACACGAAGGATTTCTACAGGAAGAGCATTGTTCTGCAGTTGCATAATCGGGGATGGAGGGAATATCGCCATGTTTCTTTTAAGCATTCACGGGCAAAGCGTGAGGCGAATCTGTGAGGAGGAGGTAGTTCCATTTTTCAATAGGGGGATAGGGAGAGGTTACTCCACATTACAAGTGCCGGGGTAAATCGGGAGGGGATTCGGTTTCATTTCGCGATGTTCCTCACTATAGCTTGCTCCGTTCTCAATTTATCTAAGGCGGGCGTCAAATTTTTTTTTTGGGGCGCCGATCGAAATCGCATCTGTTAAAATTTGTATTAAGGGTGTCGAGCCCTTCCACGTTGCAGCCGAAATCACTAGTATGCCTGTAAGTATTTGCGATTTTCTCAGTAACCAACAGTTTCATGATTCCTACAAGCCTATAGACACAGCAGTTCTAGTATGGCCCATTCTGCCGGTTCGCGACGATAGTAACGGCTTCTACTGTTAGCGGGTAGGGAATTTTTTTAGGATGATAGCACTGCGGCGCATCGACTCCATATGCAGCGGCCATAATTGGGATAAGAAAATGCAGGATGCAAAATAGGGTGCAGAATGTCTGTTATTAATAACTACCCTATACAAAGAGTAATCTAAGAAGGGCTATTAATCTAGGGTAGACTGCAGATGTCCTTTTAACTTACAATGACATTCATCTGATTCATTTTGGAAATGAAACTCAAGTGCTTTTGATACACTAATTGAGAAGGAAGCATTTAAACTTATATTATGAACCTGGTAAAACTTCTCTTTAAGGGTGTGTTTAGTAAACTAGTATAAAAGATGCTTTGAGTATAAATCAAATTAAGATTATTAGATTTTCAGCCTGGATCATGCTATTTTAGCCCTGCATTTAATGAAATTATAATAATTCATAATATATAATAAGTCAGCACATATTATACTTAAATTTAGAGTTTAATGATTATTAATTATCTAAATAGAAAATTATCACAATTAAATTATATTTACTTATAAAATTTAGTCTAAAATATGCCTAATACTTTGCATGATAATATTTTCCTATAAAAATCATAATGAAAAAATTAAATAGTATAATGAAAAAATTATAATATAATAAGAATAATTAGAATATAACTTTATATTATTATTATTAATTATACTCTACTCATCTAAAAGATATGTGATACTACTATTAATATATATACTAGGAAAACCACTTCATACAGAGTATATATTATGGGGAAAAATCTCACAATCTGTGATATCACTATACTAGTAAAGTAGAAAGTATATTATATAAATTAATTAAAGTTATTTTTTATAATGAAAGAATACACTGTTTACTCTGCTTATAGATTTATAGGTAAAGAGTACTAATAAGAACTATAAAGATAAAGAAAATAAAGAAGATAAAGAAATGTATTGAAAATAAAGAGTATTATAAGTAGTTATTTAGATGAGAAAGTAAAGAGAGATGATAATAAGAAGTCAATAGAAAGATAACAAGTAAGGTAAGTTAGTATGAAGATAAGAATAAAAGATATTATCTGCTTATAAAAGGTAGAGAAAGGAGGTAAGATACTAGTAGATATAGTTGATCTCAATTTAATACTATTTATATATATTAATTGCTAAGATATAGTTATTATCAGAATTTAGAGAAAAGAAGAGAGAATCTTCTAAGAGGAAAATTCCTCCTTTTTTCTCCTCTAAATTAATATAATTATAGCTTACTTGCACTCTATTTATATTATTTTTATCTATCTTTATGTGTTTTATACTGTTCTTGTGTAAGGTAAGATATCTATATTTTTTAGTGTTAAGCTCAAGTAAGTTTAGCTCTATTCTAATATTTAATGCATAGTGTGATTTATATTAACTTAGTATTATTAGTATAAGAGTTATTATACTTTAATAGCTCATACTAACTTAGCTTTTAGTGCTATCCCATATAATTATTATATTAGTAGTATGATAGATTATCTATCTGATGTACTTATTCTATCATTAGAGGTAAGTATTATAATAAATATTATAAGATATATTAGTGCTGCATCTGAGTAGGTTTATCTCTACACTTTACATGTTAATTTCCTACAAAGCTTATATGTAGTATTAATTTAATGTGATTAGTTTACTTTTACTATTAACCTCCATTGAATCATCAACTTATATAGTCTATTATTCTTTAAGGAGAGAGTTAAGAAGAAAGAGTTCTATTATAAGTAGAAGCTTTTATTACATTTAGTCTGATAGATTATTAGCTCTACTCATGAAGCCTATAGTATGTATACATGTGCTATTACTCTGATTAGAGCCACTCATCACTACTAGTATTATAAGGAGGCAGAAGTTGTATTGGAAGTAGGAATAGAGAAAAAAAAAAGAGCTCTGAAAGAGATGTGGGGATGAGAAAGAGAGAGAGAAGAAAGAGAAGAAAAACCCTTAAAAAAGTTATGAGAGAGAGGAGGAGAAAGAGGAACTAGCTTGAAAAAGCTTTTCTAAAGAAGAAAATATAGAGAGTATAGAAAAGAAAGAAAATATACTCTAAGATAAATTTAATAATAAATAGAAGAATAGCTAGTTTTTAATTATAAAAAAAATTCTATCTAAGAGAATATTAGAGTAACTTTAACCTTAATTATAGAATAAGCCTTACATTTAGAGATTATTCAGAGAGTATGTGCATCATGAGCATCTAATTAGACTATTTTTATATCTTTATATTTAATATTATGAATGTTGATTTTCATCTCTTACTTTATCCTCTTAATATCTATATCATATAGTATCAGAAGATCTTGAGGAGTTAATAAATTTAAGTTCAGATAGCTCTAATAAACTGGGTTTCACAATTCAAAATGATTATACAGAATAGACTATATAGGTAATAAAATGAGCTTTAAAGAAAGATTTTTATCATTATAGGCACATTCATCTTCATGCAAGATTTAAGGATAACATCCTTACTAAGATAGTTAATAATGATAAGGACATTCTTATAGCTGTTACTCATAAGGAGGTCTACTGTGAAATTAATGATAATATTATGCTAGACATATTTGAGAATCAGAAGAGACTTAAGCAAACCTTAATAGTAATCTCATCAGGTAATAATAGATTAGTAGATGTTGTAGTTTTAGATGAACTATTAAATACTCTGAGATATGTTAAGCTAGTAGAAATCTTAGGATAAAATTTAGTAGAGTACTTTATAATCTAAATGATCAGTTATTAGGAAGTTATGAGTTTCTTATATGATTTAGATGTGTAATGATTCTGAATCAGGAATCTACCATCTTCTCTAAATGTATAATTAGGAGTTAGAATTTACAGAGCATTTAGTGATGTCAATACAGGCTTGAAGTTTAGATAGAAAATAACAAGCTTTATCTTAGATGATCTAAATTATTATTTAAAGGTGTTTATTAGAGGCAGCAGCAATGTTTCAGAGTTCTTAGAGTAGGGATGAGAGGGTTGTAATTAGCAGGACAACAGATAAGACATATATTACTCTATATAATATTACTTTGAATTCTTTGAGGATCTACAGGTCTAACAGTCTCTATTTGTAATTTACTCAGTGGATGTTAGAGTCTTTAGAAGGCATATTCTATTCATATTGGAAAAAAGTGTTGGCCATGAAGTTCTCTATATTAGAGTAATAATAAATTGTAAAATGAAAATAGCTAAGGAATTCAGCCTAGTATATTTAGTATTTAGAGAGTTTATAAGTCATCATAAAATATTAAAGATTCTTATAATCTATAATGATTTTAAAGTCTTTCATATTATAAAGTTTAGAGTCTCATTCTTCTAGACATCAGATAATAATAAGGAGTTTTTTATCATAAATCTCATAGTTAACTTTAGTAGAATTAAGCTTCTAAAATATAAATACATAGGATTATAGAATACCTTCATCATCTCATTGCATGAGAGTACTACCTGTAATATATTCAGAGAAGTCTGTTTTAATCACTATTAGATAGTCAGAGTTAAATGTGATGAGTATTAAGATGAAGATAAATATTTACTTAAGATATATAAATGCCTTATCTACTTCTTTAGATCATTGAAACTGCTGATCTTTATGTGTGAGGTCAGTTAGTAATTAAATGATATTAGAAAAATCTTGAATGAAGTATTAATAGAAATTTATGAATTCTAAGAAGTCTTACATGTCTTTTATAATTATAGGAGCCTCTCATTTAAGAATAATAGTAATCTTCTTAGGGTCCATATGGACTCCCTTCCCTGCCTCTATAATGAAGCTGAGGTAGATTGTCTCTTAAACTTTAAAGATAGATTTATTAATATGAATTGAAAGATTATATTTATAAAGGTAAGTAAGAACTTTTCAGATATACTCAGATACTCTTAATATTACTTATAGGATTCATCAGTGAAGATAAGGATGTCATCAAGGTAGATAGAAGTAAATTCATCTAAATAGTTTTATAAGGCCTAGTTGATGTATTTCTAAAAGGTACTTAAGATGTTTATGAGACTAAAAAGAATAACTATTCATTTAAATAAATTATATCTCATGTGAAAGGTAGTTAGTCATTTATCTCCTTCTGCAATTCAGATCTTATAGAATGTAAAGATAATATTAAGCTTTATAAATCACTTAGTTCATCTGATTCATTTGAGAGTCTCATTAATTAATAATAGTAGGTAGCAATCTTTTTAGATAAGATAGTTAAGATTCTAATAGTTAATATAGAACTAAAGACCTCTACCTGACTTCTTCATAAAAAGTATAGGTGCACCCACAGGTGAGTTACTAATTTAGATGAAATTCTTATCTAGAAGATCATTAAGTGTTTTGTAGAATATAAGTAATTCATCATGCAACATATTATATAGGGGTTCTTAGAGTGGCTGAGGATTTTTACTGTCTGTCTTCTTAAGTTTAATATGATGATTATGTACACTGTAGAATAGCAGAAGCTTCTTAATAGCCTTATAATTAAAAATATTAAGGAATTTATAGTAGTATAAAGAGAGAATTATTTTAAAATTAATCTTTAACTTCTTAGAGAGTTATAAGAGAGCCTTCTCTATGTTAGCCATGCTAGTGGTGAAGATTTTAATAGAAGGTTAGAACTTAAATTTCTGATTACAGTTTTAAAGGAGGTTATAGATATTAGTAGAGATCTGATGAAGGTTGATAGTCTTATAAACATCTTTTTCAGAGATGTAGATGTCTTTAGGGAATATAATATATTAGTTGTAAGTATTAATAAGGGCTTAATATTTAAACAGCTATGATAGGTCTAGCATGAAGTCATACAGAAGATTCTTAATTTTATATGTATAAGTGTTTTCTCAGAGAAATTTACTAATATTAACATCAAGCTTCACCATATTTTATATAAAGCTGCTTGTGTCACCATTGATATCTTCAATCTTTCAGGGGTTAATCAAGATACACAGGAGATTATAATGATTAATCATGTGAGGATGAATTATTAAATAATAATAGTAACTACTATCTATCATAACATTCATATTAAAAGAATGATTAACTATAATAGGTATAAAAATCATCAGAATAATCATTTTCTTCTTAAAGGTCTTTCTATCTAACTTTAGGAGCTTCTACTTGTAATTTCACATAGAAGCTAGTCTTTTCTCAAGTCTGACTTGATGTCTTTAAAGTCTTTCTCCTCTTTAGACTTAGTTTGTACATTTACAAATCATATAGACAGTTTTGAGGAAATATGGGTTCTACAGTAGTTAGCAGCTCTATGCCCAGATTTATTATAATTAATATAGATACTTTAGACACAGCAGTTAATAATAGTAGTAGTAATTATATTCAGAATGTAGAATGCATTCATATAAGTAGGCTCTATAAGCATCTAATTCATAGCATTTAGATTCTTCAGTGAAGAGGTCTTAGAAAAGGCCTCCCTAGAGATAGTAGGAGCATTACTATAGATTTAGCCCTGAATGGCCTTGATTTTAAATAGGTTGTTCGCTATACTGCAGAGCTTCATATAATACTCAAGATATATAAGAGGTTTAATAGAGGTAATGATCTGTTGTAGAAGTTCAAACTTAATAGTCTTTTTAAGTAAGGTCTTCTTAATAGTATTATCTTATAGTTGATTACTGACTTTCAGAATCTTCTGATTAAATCTCAGAAAAAAGATGATGAGTGGATTAATCTTCTAATAAATACTATACAGCTAGGTTAGAGCCTTTTAGGTTACTAAGAGGTCAGAGAAAAGAATATTGAGCTAATTGAGAATAATATTAAAAGTTATAAGAATAAGCTTAATATTAACTTTCATCTAAAAGTAAAATCAGGTAATAATAGTATCAGAGAGTTAGGTGTAGATATATCAGGCCTGATCAGCAAGAGATTTAATTATAAGGCTATTTAAAGCAATTTTGGCCTCTACACTGAGGTGCCAGGCAGGGTATTTAGAGACTTATTTACCCATAAATTTCTCAAGGGTAGCAAGCCTTTCTTTTAGGTGTCTTGAGAAGTCCTTAAAAGGAGTAATTGAGTAAGTAGGAGTCAGAATAGAAGCTGGAGTTAGTATGAGTATATAATTTTATTTAATAATAAGGTTAATCTTATTTGTAAGTTACTAAATGAAGTTTTGAAATTTAACATTAAAGTCCTGAGAAGAAGTATTATCTTCATGTCAAGGATTCATATTTATAATAAATTTAAAAGATTATTTGGATTCAGAGAGTTCAGAGGATTCAGAAAGTTTAGAGGATTTAGAAAGTTCAGAGGAAAATCTCATGAGATATTAATGTAAACTGTTAGGGCTTTAGGGTCTTTTACTGATATATCATTTAGTGGAGCTAAGCTGATTATATTTTAGATTTCAGAAGAGTTTACTGTACATATAAGTCACATTTAGAAGAATCTACTATACATGCAAATTATATTCAGAAGGTAAATATAATAAGGATCTCTAAGAAGAGATCAAGCAAGTAATTACAAAATGTAATGAACATGCTCTGATAAGTAAATCATACAAGCTATATGTTAGAATTAAAATTGTAATTACTAGAGAAAGAAAGGAAAAAGGAAAAGAAATTATAAGATTATGTGATATAAATAGAAGAGAATTATATGAGATCAGAGCAGATAAATGTTCATATAAAAGCCTAATTAGAGGTGTCTAATCAGGCTGTTAGAGATCAGATGAAGTTTAAGCAAGCTATGAATATAGAGTATAAGAGTGTAGCTCTTCATAATAACTCAGATTTAACTTATCTAGAGTTAGCCAGGCAAGTAACTCACCTTGATATATATATATATATTGAGTAACTTAGCTTGAACATCTTTATATTAGACTCAACTCAGACTTATCTGCAGTTTACTTTAGTATTTAATAGCTATCTCTTATTAATTCTTTCATTCTTTATAATATACTTTTTATAGCCTTTAAAGTACTTATAGTATATTAGTATATAGTTTATTATTTCAAAGTCATACCTACAGAAACACTCTGAAATAGGAAATTTAAGCATCTAATATTAATTTAGAAATACTATTAGCTCTATCTTATCTAACTACAACTAAATAATAATTAAGCTATAGATTTTATATAGTTTCTTATACTACTCCAGCACAGCTCTATCTAATAATTATTTATAATACTTTTTTTATAGCTAAGCTTATCTTCTCTATCTGTCTGTCTATCTTCTGAGTACCTCATACTTAACCTATAATATATATAGGATATAATTTAAATGTCCTCTTTATTCTTTAATTATATTTTCTATAGCTCATCTCTTTACTTCTACTATCTATATTTAGCCTCAGTTTGGTGATAACTCTTCTAGGTAAGTTACTATCTTAAGATATCTTTATTAGCTTCTTAGTATATCTTTATAATATAGTTATACTCAGATTATTATATATATTTTCTTAATTTAATGTGATATATCTATCATTTTTAGCTAGTTCATAACTTTAACTATTATACTATTTAAATGTAGATTTAAGAGCACTATGTGCATCTCAGCCTTTAAGAGAGTTATAGAAGTCTGCCTGTATGCTTCTATCATTATTTATAAGTAAATGTTTTATATTATTATTAGCTTATAAGCTAATCTAAATGCTATACTCTATTATAGACTACATAATTAATGTCATATAATAACTTTATATATTAAGACTAATCTGATGATCATATTACATATTATCCTAATCTATTATAATAAGAGTTCTTAGATTAACTTAGTAATTTAAGAGAATACTTTCATCTGAGACTTTATTTTACTAGTTACTACATCTAGGTAGCTCTTTCAGTATAATCTGAAATCAAGCTATACTCTTAGTATGTATATTATCTATTATAGCTATACTATCTGCTTGAGTAGCTGTATTACAGCTATTCTATCAAACTAATTACATATTTTTATAAAGTATATCAACTTATACTTCTATAATATAAATTTTATTTCATATTATACTGCTTACACCTTATATGCTTAATGTGTGTGCACAAGCTTTCTATAGTTATTCATAGTAAACTATTCATATACTATTATATTTACATTATCTATAAATATTATGTAGCTGACTACACAGCTTGATCTTAAATATATCTAAATAAACTTCTCATTATAAAATAAAAATAGAATTAATAATAATAGAGATCTCTGTAAAATTCTTATTAAAATATTAAAGGTCTTTATCTTCTACTTCTTAAAAGTGAGTATTAAGTGCTAATCAGTTATAAATGAGCTAATTTATTCTATTAGATTTTGAAGTAGCTCTAGCTGGTAAAGTATATATATTATATACTCTCTTAGTATCTTATTAAATACCTTAATTATGTTTATAGATAGTACTAAGACTACCTATTCTAAATATTATCACACAGTGTGAATTTATATTAGAAGTTATACTATTATTATGATGGATATCTACTATTAGATCAGATCAATTTTTCATCAAGACTTTTCATTATCAGATATAGTTATGAAGATAGATATTTTCCTTTCATTGCAAGACTTCATCTATTTATTTATGAATTACTTATGCTTGTACTTACATCTTTAAGATAGATTTTTTATTTCTTTTGTGTTGCCTTATCATTCTATTACTATGTTGTTTTGTACTATAAATTACCAATACACTCCTCCACTTTAATATTAATATTAATTTTTTTCTTGTGTTTGTCATTACTCTATTTAGTGCTATCTGACATACACACTTCATCCCCACTTCATTGATGCACACAATTGGAAATCATAAATAAATAAATAGAAAGTAGTATTAATATAAATAACTATATTTAAGCTGGCCACTGGGACTAGGAATTTTCATGTTAGTTTGATTTGGTTTTAATCCTATTTAGTGCTAAAAGGTAGTATTAAATATGACTTTAAAGGTTTAAAACATAAAAAATGACTACTTTTAAGAGATAAATAAGGATAAATGACCAAAATTTTGAAAGTAACCAGGAAAAATGACCTATTTTAAAGAATAAATCATGTAAAATAACCATATAAAACATAACATAAATGAAATCAAAAGTGACTAGAATTTAAACTTGGTCCCATTTAGTCCCATTTTAATTATATAATTATAGAGAAGAAGGTAATAATAATTGATAATATTCATAAGAAAATACTATTAAAATAAGATATTCTATATATCTTCATGTGGAATCACACCTATGATCCACTCATATACCTATATAATGTATTAAATTATACATATTGCTTTATAAGTACATCCTCCTCCTTAGTTATAATATTCTTACTAAAATTATCAGTAATTTTCTTCTTCTTCTTATACTTTATCATTATTATCTTCTTGATCATTTCCCCATGTAATTTACTATAATGATAGTAATATATATCTTAGCTTAAATTAAATTTTCATTTCATTTTAATATCTAGTAGGAGGATTATAAGAACATCCTGTGTCATTTTTGTAATTATTGAATAGATATGTTTAAGTACAGCTCAGATTTTAAGAATTATTTTCTACTTGATGATTATTCTACTATTATAAAGGTAGTAGTCAAACTTAGTCCTATAAGTAGCTAGTCTGATCTTATTCTAATTTGCAAGTTGCAACTAATACATTAAGATTTTGTATAATTAACTATTAGTATATATCTATACATCTACATGATAAAGTATTATCAAAAAGTATTATTTATCTAAAAATCATTCTTTATTATATCTATATTATCTCCAGGTTCAGTGTCCAAGGGTTCATACTGCTAGTAGGTCTTATTGTAGTACTTCTTGATAATATTAATATATACCTGCTATTCTTCCTTTATTTAATCCTCCTCTAAGTATATATTTACTTGTAGTAATAGATTTAGTACAGCTGTAACAGCATAGAAATCTATAAAGTACTAATCTATTTTACTATAATAAAGAGAGAGTTTTACCTTTATAGCTTTAATAGCTCTCTATATAGCCTCATTCTAAGAAGAATGTCTATAACTCTTTTCTAATTGATCCTCTAGATAGTCAAATAAATTATTATAAATCTATCATGCTATTTATAATATAGGTATCTACATCCATAAAATAACTTTAATTATTATATAGAAGAAAAAGAGTAAATTAATAACATACTTCAACTAAGTCCATTTAGTTATAAAGAGCTTTAAAGATTGAATCTTTTCTCTTCCAGAATTCTCTACCCAGTAATTAATTGATTTCTAAAGCTGAAGTGCATGAATAGCTATTTTATATATTAAGTTTTATTGTGTCTTAACATTCTGAATCATTTTAAGGGGAGTGAACTGTATAGTAGATATAGATATTATTATACATTAAGTATTAAAGAATTATTACTCTTATTTTAGGGAGGTACTAATGATAATTATAATATGTTAAATTTAATATAAGTATCATTAATATTAGTATTTAGAATTAAATATAATAAAAGTATGATCAAATATCATTACCTTATAAAGAATAGTAGAAAATAAAATCTCATTCTATAAGATAATATTTTACTTATTAAAAGAACTTACTATCATTTTATATTCTATCTTAATCTTAAGCTTACTAATTAATATCTGCACTATCAGCTAAATAACATGTATAATGTATGGAATATATCTCTAATTATCATCTCATTAATATATAATCAACTTCTCCTTCAAATTGTAAATTATAGTCTCATTACTTTTAGTATTATCTGTGATAATTGCAAGTAAATTAGATTGAATATCTCAATGATCATTTTGAATGATACTCATAAGAATTTCAGTAAAATACTCTCTAGTATTATAAAGAGCTATACTCTTATACTCTACAAGTTCTGATTTATGGTGCCATGCATCTGCATGTCACCTTTTTATTCATCAAGCTATCCCTTAGTGATTCAAAGTCATGTGATCAATTGGAGTCCTATGTTAAGGCCTGTATAAGGCCTGTATAAGGCCTGAACTGAATGAGAAATAACCTCAGAGGTCAAAAAAAGCCTCTGACCTACTGCAGAATGAGATGCTGTAGGATAAGCCTATAAAATGCCAGATCAGGGGTTAAAGAATGGAACTCTACAATTAAGAACTATCTATCTCTTCCTCTTTGAAGACCCTATAGAAGATTTATTAGTGTCACTATTAGAAGAAGAAGAAGTGTCCTCAGTGTCAGAGTCCTTCTGATCATTGTTGAAGGAGGTAATAGAGGCCTCACCCCCTGAGCTTGAACCCCCAGAAGATGTTGAAGATTTGACATCAAATAGGAGTAAACTTGGAGAGTGTAGCCTCTTCCTCCCCTTTGAAGACCCTATGACCTGACCTAATGTATGTAGGGGTAGCTTACTTGATGCAGCATCCCCATCATCTTTCCCTTTTCCTTTATCAGTATCTACTCCTGTATCTCCTCCATCTTTAGTGACAGACAGTGGTATGAGCAGAGACCTCAATGGGGTCAATGGAGGTTCATTAGCAAAGAAGGTAGCAACCTGAGAGGTACTTGAAGTTGTAGTGGTAGAGACTTTACACCACTTAATAGCTCTATCACTAGAGGGAAGAAGGAGCAAGTCAGCAAATGTAAAGTAAAAGACTGAGTGAGAAGACATACTAAACAGGGGTTGCTGAGCCAGTAGGGCTAGAGCTAGAGACAGTAGAGATACCAACATTACTTAAGTAGGCAAATTGCTTGATGATCATGGTGAGGGATCTTTTCCTCCTATGGGTAAAAAACCTAATAGTGTTATCACTGATAGAAACTAAATTCCCAATACATGACAGGGAGATATGACTCCAATGTGGAGATTCTGGGAAAATACAATAGATGCTGAAGACCCTAAACTCAGGGCATCTATTACTACTATAATCCTCATAGATTTTGATGGTGACCTTAAAAACATAATTAGAACAATCAGTGGGCATGTCACAGTGAGTAGTGCAAATAGTGATGGTGAATAAAGATGGGCTATCAGAGCTGATACTAGCCCCTATATACTCAGAGAAACTGATGGCTCTGAGGCCCAACTAAGGATGAAAAAATAAAACTACTATAATGATATTAGATGTAGTAGCCACATTAGTTGCAGAAATATACTCTACAGCCAGAGTGCTCTCAGCCTGAATAAATATATCCTCCATGAAATTCAGCTGACTGGGGTTATAGACCTGAAGCACTACAGGCAGCTCTGGCTCAACCTTGAGACCTAAGATGTTATAGAGGATAGTAGGAGTAGTAAAGCTGTTAACCTTAATATTCCTATCTGACAGAACATGGCCATCAAGGTCAGTGATGATAAAACTACTGGAGATAAAGACATAGGTCTGAGGCTGAAACTAAGACATCATGAGGAAGGTAGAAAGATACAATGAATTCAATAGAGAGCTAAAAAAAAAGGAGTAAAGAGGCTAGATATAGATGTTGAAATCAAAAGTGAAGAACTTCAGAATAAACCACATTATCTATAATCTAACAGTGATTTACACTACTTATAAGCACCAAGATCTAATGGCAATCCATAGCATGTGAGAGAGCAACATAGAGCTAACTGTGTGAGAAAACTGAATCTTCAAGATCAATTCTAATATGGCTGAGTAATTAACTCTATGATTTGTTGATTGTCATTGCAAAAGTAGGCTGTACAGAGAACTAGAGCTAAACTATTATGATCATAAAATCCTCCACATTACTTGACAATTTGATTTGATATAGAAGCTGCATCTCACTGTTAAATAGCCCACTATTCAATTGAATCTTCAGATACTGGGGTGAATAAGCAAGAAGAATCATGCAGGATCTATTGCAAACACTGTGCTGCAGGTCCAGATTATACATACACATAAGAGGTATACCTCATTTAATTTGTAGAACTAAAGGCTGGATTGACAGAGCATTCTAAGCACACATGAATTCCTGTGTAACCTCATGATGCTAATCATTGTTCTGTTTACTCACATCAACTAATAGGTATTCAACAGGCTCACTAAGCAGATGATCCAGAAGGTCCTCATTGAGCTAAGTAATAGTATCATTAGTGGATGTGAGGATTATCTGACCTTGAAAGTAACTCCTCCAATGGAATTGATCCTATAGACCTGGATATACCCAATTAATAAACTTATCAACCTCAGAGATTCAGTGTAGCTCAGAGGAGATTAGCTAACAACCCTGAAGAGTCACATCATGTGACATGCTGGCCAACCAATCCACAAAGAATCTGCCTTCAGGGGTAGCAGTCAAGAGGTGCATGTTCTAGTGAAGATGGAGTGTATGGAGAGAGAATCAAACCTTAGCATGCTACATGCAGGTATCTATAGTGTCATCCTGTGTACTGTAGAGGATAACAGGTAAGATCTGCTGAAAGTCACCATTAAAGATGATTGGAATGCCACTAAAGTCATTGCCACCTCCAGGCAAATCAGCCTAGAGATTATAGAGAGTCTAATTAACTGTATCAAAGATGTAGCAGTAAGTCATTAGAGTCTCATTCCAGATGATGAGAGAGATCTGATGAAGAAGCTCAGCCAGCTGAGTACTACATGATATGTTGCAAGTCAATGTAGACAAGATATTAATAAGGATATGGAAGCACTTATAGGCAGTGTGACTATCAGAAAGAAGCTGAGCAGCAATGTCTGTACTGGCAATACAGAGCACAATCTGACCTAGGAATTGTAGGTAATCAGTGAGAGTATTGTAGATAAATGTCTTGCCTGTTCCATCAGAACTGTTGAGGAAGAATATTACATTATAGGAGTTAATATTTAAAGCTATAAGAATAATATTATAGGCTAAATATTAATTCACATTGAACTGAGCTTTACATTCCTCAGCCCTGACAGCCAGCACCTAGTAGTTATAAGCAAGCTCCTGTGTGATCAGGGGGTTGCTATCCTCCTCCAGCTCCCACCCATGATATGGCTCTAGCAGGCCCCAGGTTTGAATATCCTCTGACTCAAGGCTCTCCTGGGCAAGCCTCTTCCAGATAAGGTGAAGTCTGTAGTTGATGGCTAACTTGTAGAGAATCCAGTCATCAGGTAAATCATAGAAGTAAGCTTCAAGAATGAAGTCCAGATCATCAGTAAATAAGGTTGAAAAATGAGCCTAGATGTCAGCAACAGACAGTAAGTTAGCATAGGTGATGGTGGATATCAACATCCTCCAAAGCACCCCCCTAGTTTTCATATTCAAAGTCTTCTTGAAGATATATTCCCACTCATTATCACACTGAATGATGCCTCTCATGTAGCAGGCCTTCTGAAAAGTATCCTGTCTGGTGTCAGTAATCATCAGTAGGTCATCAAAAGATTTAGGCCCTCTCAGGATAGTGAGTAAACAGTACAGATAGTACACATCACCATGAAAAGGCATGAGAGGGTACATTCACTCTATAACATCATCAATAGAATGCTCCTTCCAGCACTTCCAGCACAGATTCTTTGAGTTCCAGATGAAATGATATGGCATATTATGATACAGATAGGTAGACTCAGAATTATTGTGATTATACTTAAAGAAAGTAAGTAGGTAAGATGTCTGATTATTAAGGTAGTTAAGAATAATCTTGCAGAGCTCCTTAGAATCATACATGACATGGTGCCTACCTGAAAGGTAAATGATGAGGCTCATATTCTCAGGGTAGTAATCCTCTACACTGAAGTTCAGAGCCTGCCAGGCTGCCTCAGTATAATCAACATAGTGACTCAGGTAGTACTCATGGATCTCATTATCACCCATGTTGAAACTGATGGTAGCACAGTCAGAACCCTTTATAATATATTTATGAAGATATTTAACTGCAGAGATGTTAACACAGTATTCAACATTAATGTGAGCCTTATATCTTCAAGTTAAGTAAGGATTATGAGGGATGACTCATTCATTACTAACCTCAACAGGGCCAGCCTTATCTGAGTTGTAGGTAAAGTGATGGCTACCCTCATGATAGTAGTACTAAAAATATTGTGATTAGCAGATAGTTATCTCCTCAGTAAAAGGCTTGAAGAACTACTTAGTGCAACAGACCTCACTGTTAATATCCCTCTCACAGCAGGAAGTATTAGGGTTGAAATGTAGACTACAGGGTCTATACAGCAGCTATTTAGTAATAATATTGTAGAGTAACTGCCCCTCTAGCCCCTTAGAATCTAGTACCTCAGCAGACACAATATCATCTATCCTCTTAATGAAATGCAGGTCATCTTCCAGTCAGTACAGAATGTAGGAGTAAGGTAGCCTCCTCTTCTGATACTCAATTATCTGAATGTGAGCAATATATTTACTCAGAGCACTACCCTTGATCTCATGAAGTAGGGTCTGATTCTTTATATTGAAGACCCTAGCAATCAAATTGGGCTAATTATTTCAATACTGTATAGACTCCCTATTATCATCATAGAGAAGCTCAGACTGAATCTCCTCTCACTCAGGGTTTGCAGTAAAGATAACAAACAGAGCAGGCTTGCAGAAGTGATGCACCAAAGCCATGAAACTCTAATAGGTATTTTGATGATGGTAGGACCCCCTAACAAATCAAGCAAGTAGTATACTATGACTAGTATTACTAGTATCAGTGTTATTCTGCATCTGAAGCCAGGAAGGGCTGTAGAGATCTACATGAAGCTTTAACTAGTTATAAAGATAGAATTCAAGCCTAGAGTTATCAATAGCTAGCTATATATCCAGCAGCCACTGCTGGAAGAGGAACCAGCTACAATAAGAAAGGTTAAAGAAATTAGCATAGATATAAAGCTGATAGCAACACAACTAAGTGATAGTCAGATTCTTATACTTGCAAGGCACACCTAGAAAATAGAAAGCCAGTCAGTAAACTAAAACATCAAGATATATATAAGGTAGGACTAACCTCTGGCTGTCAAACCACCCAGAGTCATATGATGTAAATAGCTAAACCCTCTGGCAGAGTAGAACAGAGCATACACTAAAGAAAAGAAGAGAGGATGCTAAAAATAAATGAAGATGTAAGGATGAGCTATTGAATCTAATGTAGGACCTGTTGCTATAGATCCTGAGGAAGATCCTATAAAATTTAAAGCTGAATCACCCTCTTAGAGCCCCTGAAGTGCAATCTGATGGCTTGACAGGTCCTCAGCAGTAGGAGCCTGATAGAGATAGAGACACACATCCCTATAACTAATATTAGAGAATTCATGGGTCATGTCAGGTATGAATAGGGTGAGCTTGTTAATAGTAATAGATAGGTCATAATAATACCTCTCATCCTTATTTGACATGAGATGGAGGGAAGAATTCAGATGCAGGTAAGAAGACCTATCAGCATCATCATGCAGGATATTCTTGACCTGACAGAGGATACCAATAAAGAGATTATTCAAATGGATATAGGCATTAAGCAAGGTGACAACCTCATGCCATCTAGGCTTGAAATCCCAACCCCAAATGTAATCCCAGGCAGCCTCCTGGAAATCAAGAAAATAAAGTTGAGCAAAAGCAGCAGGGCCTGTACCCATCTCCAATGACCCTATCATGTGGTAGATACTGCCCTGGACCTGCAGGATATATAGATACTTGCTAGCTGAAAGATGAGAGAGGGATTTAAAACTAACAGAGGCAAATAACAACAACAAATTGATTAAATATATATTCCAGAAGAAGAAAGATGATAGCTTATGAACCCTAGAAAAGAGAGAGTAGATGATAGACCCTTTAATAAGCTTAGATATAGAAGGGGAAGTAAAGGTAACCCCCCCATTCTTATAGTAGTTAGTATAACCCTGAGAATGTTTTGTCTTGGGCAACTCAGAAGCTCAGAACAAAGTGCCACACACAGGATAGATCCTATTTATATGCCCAAGATCCAGAGGTTCTCAGCAGGTAGCATTAGATAATAATGCAAGAATAGATGGAATGCTAGGTATAGAGCAGGCAGGGCATCAAATGATGTCCACATCAACTGCCAGAAGACCATCAAAATACTGAAGATAGATATCACAGGTAAGACATGGAAAAACACTCTGAGACCCCCTATTATCATGACAGTTCAGATAATGACTGAACTGGCCATCAGAGAGGGGCCTAAAATCATAACTCCTACAGTAATAAACAACAGCAATGTTCTGGCAGTCCTGACAGCATCTCTCACAATGATTCAATAAAGAGACCTCACATACAATACACTTAATAATCACTCTGGCCCTAGCCCCCTCCCTACAGGCAGTGCAATGACTGCTCTGGTGGTCAGGCAGAGGTTCAAAGCCACAATCAGTGCAGGGTGAAAGTACCTGAGTAATGGCAGTAGCATTAGACCTAACTGGAGCCCTACAGGCAGCTTAACACCCATCACAATGCTTATAACAGGAGTTTGGAAGCTGGCAATGACAATTCAAGCAGACACAGCCCTTACTCAGGGCAGACCTAGAGGAGACAGACACTGAAGGAGCAGCCATCCTGGCCAAACCCAGACACACTAAACACTGGGTATATTGAGGATCAATGGTATATCACTTGTGGCAGCTGTTGCAGGTACAATGAGGAATGAGAGTCTGAATTGATAATAGCATGAAACTTAGAGGGATCTTAGATGTAGAGACTAGAGGAGGAGAAGACACTAAATCTACCATAGAGAGAGCAGAAGATGAAGGAACCTGAAAAGACAGAATAATAGAAAATATGATGACAAAAAGTAAGAAATAATATTCAAATGAAGATAAAGCAAGATGAATAAAGATATAAATGATAAAAAGCATAGAGAACAGCAAATAATGAAAGAGACTAATAAAGAATGACAGACAACAGGATATATATATACATGCTAAATGAAGACATCAATGAATCCAACCCAAGATAACCCCACAAATCCCATAATCCCATGAACAAAACTAATAATCTAATACTAATACTAAGAATGTGGAGAGGCAGCAGTCTAAAATCAAAAAGAGGAAAGAAATCAGCAATGAATGATTAAAAGATGGAATCCACAGAGAGGATATGTAGCATACAGACACATAAAGAATGTCAGAACCAATAAAGATGATAAAAGAAACAGTCAAAATATTAGTTCATCTCATACATCTGATGATCATAGGCCTCATACTCAGCCCACTATGACAATTGAGTGGATGCAGCAGACAAGAAAGGGATAGGCTATACAGGCAGCACTGGAATAGCTAATAAAGCTATAGAGACAGACTGTACTGGCACCACTGGCACAGTAGCAGACTGCACTAGTAGTACTGATCTAGCAGGCAAAACAGGAATAAGTAGCACTAGCACAGCCAACCAAGTGGCCTCATCTACCTGCCCAGACCTCAGGGTGTCAATGAAACCAACAGGAAGCCTGGGACCCAGAATGTCATTAAGGGTATTATAATAGAGGATGCCAAAAGGATCTTAAATGACCATTGAAGGTAGCAAGAAAACAGATGAACTGAAGACCAAGCAGTGCTCAGAGAGCAATAGAGGGTGCTCAGTAGGGAGGATAAACATAGTGATAGTATAGATATATAAGATATATATATATAGTGAAGAGATAGAACATGTAGAATGTTAAGAATAGAAGGAAAGAAGGAGGTTAAGGTAGAGGAACTAAAGTGCACTATATGACTAAAAAATGATAAGTAAAAGAACACTAAAATATGAGTATTTTACTGATGTTCTCTCATTAAGATACTATTCTACTAACCCAACCAAGAACATACATATATAATACAAGCTACATGATACTCACTTTGCTCACTCCTGGCTTGCATCACCTCTCTACTATTACTCTCTACTACTTCTATCACCCCTACTACTCCTACTACCCCTACTACCCCTACCACCCCTACTACCTCTATCACCCCTACCACCCCTATCATCCCTACCACCCCTATCACCTCTATCACCCCTATTACCCTCTATTACTCAGGACCCCTATCACCCCTACTACCTCTACCACTCCCTACCACCCCTATCACCTCTATCACCCCTATCACCCCCACTCACCTCTATCACCCCTACTGCCCCCTACAACCCCCTGTACCCAACCCCCCCCCCAAGATTTTTGATGAGATGCACATGACCTCATGTGAGGTTACATTACAGTTAAATCTGCATGATATTTTCCTATATTTCTATAATTAAAGAGAGAGATTTATAGCTTGTCTGAACTTCACCTGATCTTTAACTGCCTGATTGAATATCTCTAACTAGGCCTTTATATAAATATTTATTTGCTCTGATCTTATATAATTCTCTTCTATTTATATTATATTATCTTATAATTTCTTTTCCTTTTTTCTTTCTTTCTCTAATAATTATAATTTTAATTCTAGTGTATAGCTCACATAATCTACTTATTAGAGCACACTCATTATATTTTGTAATTACTTGGTTGATCTCTTCTTAGAGATCTTTATTATATTTATCCTCTAAATGTAATTCATATATATAGTTAATTCTTTCAAATATAATTCATACATATAATAGGCTCTTCTAAAATCTGAAATATAATTAGTTCAGCTCTGCTGAATGATGTGTCAGTAAAAAACCTTAAAGCTCTAATAGTTTATATTAATATTTTATGAGATTTTCCTCTAAACTTTCTAAATTCTTTAAACTTTCTAAATCCTCTGAACTTTCTGAATCTAAATAATCTTTTAAATTCATTATAAATATAGACTCTTCATGTGAAGATAGTATCTCTTCTCAGAGCTTTAATATTAAATTCTAAAACTTTGTCTAGTAGCTTGCAAATAAAATTAACCTTATTACTAAATAAAATTATATACCTATACTAACTTTAGCTTCTATCTTAACTCCTACTTACTTAATTACTCCTTTCAAGGATTTTTTAAGACACCTAAAAGAAAGGCTCATCACTCTTAAGAAATTCATAGGTAAATAAATCACTAAATATCCTATCTGACATTTTAGTATAGAAGCTAAAATTACTTTGAATGATCATATAATTAGATTTCTTACTGATTAGGCCTGATATATCTATATCTAACTCTCTAGCACTGTTGTCACCTGATTTCACCCTTAAATAAAGATTAATATCAAGCTTATTCTTATAACCTCTGATGTCATTCTCAATCAGCTTGACATTCTTTTCTCTGATTTTTTAGTAGCTTAGAAGACTTTAATCTAATTATATAGTATTTACTAGAAAATCAACTCATTCATCATCTTTCTTCTGAGATTTAATTAGAAGATTTTAGAGGCTAGTAGTTAGCTGTGAGATAACACTATTAAGAAGGTCCTACTTAAAAAGATCATTAAGTTTAAACTTTTATAGTAGATTGTTATCTTCAATAAACCTTCTATATATTTTGAGTATTATATGAAGCTCTATGATATAGAGAATAATCTATCTGAGATTAAAGCCATTTAGAGCTAAATTTATAATAGTACTTCTACCATCTCTGGGAAGGCCTTCTCTAAAACCTCTCTACTAAAGAACTCTAATGCTATGAATTAGATACCTATAGAGCTTACTCATGTAAATGTATTTTATATTCTAAATATAACTATTATTACTATTATTAATCATTACATTCAAAATATCTACATTAACTGCAATAAACCTGAGTATAGAGCTACTAACTGCTGTGGAACCCATATTCTCCTGAAATTACTCATATAATTTGCAAATATACAAACTAAGTCTAAAGAGGAGAAAGACTTTAAAGACATTAAGTTAGACTTAGAAAAAAACTAGCTTCTATGTAAAATTACAAGTAGAAGCTTCTGAAGTTAAATAGGAAGATCTTTAAGAAGAAAATAATTATTCTGATAATTTTTATATCTATTATAGTTAATTATTCTTTTAATATGAATGTTATAGTAGATAGTAGTTGCTATTACTATTTAATAATTTACTCTTATATGATTAATTATTATAACCTTCTGTGTATCCCAATTAACCCCCAAAGGATTGAAGGTATTAGTGATAATACAGATAACTTTATATAAAATATAATAAAGCTTGATATTAATATTAGTAGATTTCTTCAAGAAAATACTTATACTGAAGTGGGGACAGAGTGTGTGTGTCAGGCAGCACTGAACAGGGCAGCAGCAAACACAAGAAAAGAATTGATATCAATGTCAAAGCAGAGGAATGTATTGGCAATCTATAGTACAAAACAACACAGTAATAGAATGATAAGGCAACACACAAAAGAAATAAAAGATCTATCTCAAAGAAGCATACACATGCATGAGAAATTCATGAATGAACAGATGAAGTCTTGCAACAAAAGGAAAATATCTATCTTCATGGCTGTGCTCAGTGGTGAAAAGCCTCAGCGAAAAATTGATCCAACCCGACAGTGGATCCCCACCACAATACATATAAAATTGAGAATCTCCTATATAACTTCATACTAGGCCTATTATAGCTATCTGAATATTAAGCTCCCATTAATGCTCATAATTAATATATTATATTTCCTAAAGGCATTTATATCTCTGAAAAAAATGTTTATAAGATTACTAACCTTCACTAAATCTCTATTAATATCTATAATCTCCTTTAAAGCTACAACTAGAAGTTTAAGTTTTAACCTTTTATTGAAATCTTCACTGCTAGTATAGTTAACATAGAGAAGATTCTCTTATAACTCTCTAAGAAGCTAAAGATTAACCCTGTAACAGTTCTTCCTCTATATTATTATAAATTTCTTAACATTTTTAATTATAAAGCTACTGAGAAGCTCCTATCATTCTGTGATATATATAATTATCATATTGAATTTAAGAAGATAGATGATAAAGACTCTCAGCTATTCTGAGAATTTCTATATAATATATTATATAATAAACTGCTTATATTCTATAAGACTCTTAATAATCTTCTAAATAAAGGTTTTATTTATATTAGTAACTTACTTATAGATGCATCTATACTCTTCATAAAAAAGCTAGATAAAGGTCTTTAATTCTATATTAACTATTAGAGTCTTAATTATCTTATCTGAAAAGATCATTATCTACTAGTACTACCATTAATCAATGAAACTTTTAAATAGATTAGATGAGTCAAGTAGTTCATAAACCTTGATGTTATTTTTATATTCTATAAGATTTAAATTGCAGAAGGTGATGAATGGCTAATTATCTTTTATATAAAATATAATTTATTTAAATAGATAGTTACTCTCTTTAATCTTATAAACACTCTGAGCACCTTCCAGAAATACATTAACTAAGTCTTATAAGACTATTTAAATGAATTTACTTTTATTTACCTTAATGATATTCTTATCTTTACTAATAGATTTTACAAGTAGTATTAAGAGTATATTCAAAAAGTCCTCATCTATCTCTATAAATATAATCTTTTAATTGATATTAATAAATCTACCTTTAAAGTTTAAGAGATGATCTACCTGAACTTCATCATAGAGATAGAGAAGGGAGTTCATATAGACTTCAAGAAGATTATTATTATTCTTAAATGGGAGGCCCCTATAATCATAAAAAATATATGAGGCTTTTTAGAATTCATAAATTTCTACTGATACTTTATTTAGGATTTTTCTGACATTATCTGATTACTAACTGATCTCACACATAAAGATCAGCAGTTTCAATGATCTAAGAAAGTAGATAAGATATTTATATGTCTTAAGTAGATGTTTATTTCTACTTTAATACTCATTACATTTAACTTTAACTATCTAATAGTAGTTGAAATAGACTCTTTTAGTTATATTATAAGTAATACTTTCATATAATAGAATGATGAAGGTATTCTATAATTTTATGCATTTATATCTAAAAAGCTTAATTCTATTAAAGTTAACTATAAGATTTATAATAAGAAACTTCTTATTATCATCTAATATCTAGAAAAATAGAACTCTGAACTCTACAGTGTAAAAAACTTTAAAATTATCATAGATCATAAGAATCTCTGATATTTTATAATAATCTATAAATTCTCTAAATACTAGATGTATTAGACTAAATTTTTCAGCTACTTTCATTTTATGATTTATTACTATCCTGGCACAAAGAACTCCATGGCTGACACTTTCTTCTAATGTGAATAGAATATATCTTCTAAAGACTTTAATACTTACTAAGTAAACTATAAATAGAGACTGTTAGATTCATAGATTCTTAAAGAATCTAAAATAATACTATATGAGATAATATATATTTTATTTGTTGCTCTTCTAATTATAACTACCTTATTCTTACTCTAAGAACTCTAAAATACTGCTGCTATCTCTAATGAATACTTTCAGATAATAATCTAAATTATCTGAGATAAAGCTTGTTATTTTCCATTTAAACTTCAAGTTTATATTAATATTACTAAATGCTCTATAAACTCTAACTTCTAACTATACTTCTAGAAGAGATAGTAGATTTCTGATTCAGAATCATTATATATCTAAATTATACAAAAAACTCATAACCTTCTAATAACTAACTATTTAAATTATAAAGTACTTTATTAGATTCTATTCTAAGACTTCTACTAGCTTAATATATCTCAGAGTATTTAATAATTTATTTTAAACTATAATGTCTGCTGATCTATTTTTACCTGATAAGATTATTATTAAAATCTACTTAAATCTCTTCTAATTTCTGAATATATTTAATGTGATGTTGCCATTAATTTTATAGTAGACCTTCTTATAAGTAATAACTGTAAGAATGTTCTTATTATTATTAATTATCTTAATAAGAGTATTATCCTTAAATTCTGTGTGAAGATAGATGTGCCTACAGTGATAAAAGCCTTTCTTTAAAGCTTATTTTATTACTTATATAATCTACTCCATATAATTATCTTAAACTATGAAACTTAGTTCATTAGAGCTATCTGAATTTAAATCTATTAGCTCCTTAAGATCTTCTGATACCTCTTAATTGCCTACTATTCTGAAATTAATAGTAGCACTAAATGTATGATTCAGATAATTAAGAATTATCTTCAGAAGTTCTATTTATATATTCAGAATAACTGAAATGAACTCCTTCCACACACTAAACTTATAATTAATAATTATAATGCTGTTAGTATTAATATTAGCTCATTTTTTCTCTTATATAATGATAATCTTAAAGTTCTTAATCTTATTAAATTGTCTGAACCTTCCACTTTATTTTACAGTTTAATTCAAATTATGAATATTATTATCTTAAAACTTTAGTAAGTCTATAAGTAAGCTGAATCTTTCATGGCTAGTATCTAGTAAGACTAATAAAACTATGTGAATACTTACTGAAATTCTACTAAATACTATAAGATGAATAATAAGATTTAATTAAACCTCTAAAATATTATCATTAATTATCTATTTTACATACTTAATTACTAATATGTCAAATACATCATCATTGAAGTTCTGGAAAGTTATAACTACTATCTTGATATATTATCTGAAATTTATAATGTATTTTATATGAATCTACTCTATAAAGTCTTTATTAATTTATTTTCCTTGCAAAAGATTACTAACTGGCATCTATCTGATATCATTAGAAAAGATAATAAGGTAGAGTATGAGATTAAAGCCATTCTTAACTACTATTATTATAAGTAAGAATTCTAATATCTAGTAAAGTGACTTAGCTATAAAGCCTCTTTATAGAAATCAATCTCTACTCTGTAAGATACTACTATACTTATTCATTATAAAGAATTATATTTATTTAATAAGATTTTATTTATACTATACTGCATCTAGTTTTCTGAACCCTTCTACCTGCCCTTCAAAACTAAATAGAGAGAAATAATATAAAGAATTATACTCTTATACTCTATATTTATAGCTTGTCTGAACTTCACTTAATCTTCAACTATCTAATTAGATGTCTCTAACTGAGTCTTTATATAAATATTTATTTACTCTGATCTCATATAATTCTCTTCTATTTATATCATATAATCTTATAATTTCTTTTCTTTTTTCCTTTCTTTTTCTAGTAATTACAATTTTAATTCTAGTATATAGCTCACATAATCTGCTTATTAGAGTGTGTCTGTTATAAGTATGACTTTTTATCAGAGCCTTAAATCTAATTAGTTACTCCTTATACTCTTATTGATTATTAATGAAATAATAAATTACATCTAGAAATATTAGATTATTAGTACTTATTCATGCATTTACAGCTAGAGAGATCTTTCTTTACTATTTTAGTTCTAATTCTAATAGTTTCATATTATTTATATGGTGTCTATCTATAAGGGAAATTCATAGTAAGTCTTAACATTAAATATTATCTTAATTCTAATAAAACTATATCCATTTGAAAGCTCTTATCTCAAGGAATTGAATGGTATTACTCCCATTGTGATCTGAGTTATTTTTGTGGAGATATTATAGACTTAAAAGGTGTCACAGTAATGTCATGAAAATGTCATGAAAATGTCATGGAAATGTCACAGAAATGTCATGGAAAGTAGTGCCTATTTAATTCAAATTATCATGATACCTCATCATCCTGCTATCACTATCATCATCCTGCTGTTACTATCTCTCTATTGCTCTTCTACTATCACCATCCTCTCATTACTATTCTACTATCATTATCTGCCTATTATCATCCTGGGATCACCATTCTATCATCATTATCTGCCATTGCCATCCATCTCACCATTTAGCCTATAAATTTATAAATATTTATCTCATTATCTCATTAGAATACTAGGAAAATATTATATTCTTTAATAGAGATAGGGAAATATTAGATCATGAGTAGGTAGCATGGTCCTATTGAATTAGAAAATGTAGGAATTCTGTACCTAGTACATATTTGTGGGTTATGCTAGCTCAATTAGGAATAGTAGGAATTCTGCACCTAGTACATATTTATAGGTTATACTAGCTCAATTGGGAATAATAGAAATTCTGCACTCAGTATATATTTATAGGTTATGCTAGCTCAATTGGGAATGATAGGAATTCTGCACCCAGTACATATTTATAGGTTGTGCTAGCTCAATTGGGAATGATAGAAATTCTATACCTAGTACATATTTATGGGTTATGCTAGCTCAATTAGGAATAGTAGTGTTAGGGGTCATGTGGTCTTCAACCTCTAGGTTAGCAACCTAGTGCATCTGGTCCTTCCAGTGGAAGAGGTCAGCAACTAGAGTAGTATTTAAGGAGAAGATCTCTCAGTTCTCTAGTTTTAGAAATCCATCCATCCTACAGTTTTCCTAGGAGATGATCATGATATTTTTATGAGAGATTCATACATAGTGAGGAAAAATAGAGTTGATTGATCTGTCTATCTGAGGTGGTAGATTTTACCACTATATATAGCTACTTTCATGTGATCATCTGAGATTAGAATAATGAAAAATCCTTATAAAACAGGTGTATAAAATAATAGGGACAATCAAAAGATATTGCCATTGAGTAGGGACAAAGAAAAATCTATTGATGTAGAAGTTAAAGACTGAGAGATCAGAATTAATGAATTACATTCTGTAGGTACTTCTGCAGGCACACACAGGTGCAGGTAAATACCTCTAGATGTAATCTTACAGTTCTTCAGTGTTTTCTTTGTGATAGTATTTCAGTAGTGAGGTAGCAGACATCAAGATCAAGAGGTGTGCTAGCTTTTCAGTTTGGTGTTCTCACATGAAGGCTTTATTCTGCTAGTTAAACAATTAAACAGGAAGGATACTAGAAGAGAGAGAAAAAGAAGAGTAAAGTAGGTTAGATGAATGATGAGCAGGGGACAACCTCCCCATTTCATAGTATGATAATCTGTCTTGAGATCACTGATAGCAGGTAGCCACTTAGTAGGTAGCCAATCAATTGTGTTCTGAGCTGTAGGGGTAGATAGTGAGTAAATCAGTAGTATAGATTCAGAGTCAGCTGAGTCAGAATAGAAAGCAGAACCTACTCCCCTAATTACTCCTTCAATAAAATTAGAACTGAGTAGGGGTGGTAAAATGACTGGCAAAGAAATCTAGATTCAGTCTTTCAAGGGAAGTAATGATGGGGTGGAGGACCCCAAGGAGTATATTAAGAATGTGAAGGATGATATTAAGAACTGATGGGAGAAGATAGAGATAGAAAAGATGAAGTAGATGAAGGCCCAAATATTCTACAGACATTTAGGGAAGAGAGTCAGGACATAGTATAATAATCAATCCATGAAGATTAAGGCAGACTAGGACCTCCTCAAAGAAAAATTCCTGAGATATTATGAGGTTGAGCAGGTAGACCCTGATACCTGCAAGGTACTAACTATGAAGTAGGCTGCTGATCTAGAGTAAAAGAAAGAGGAGGAAATTGAGGACTACATTAACAGGGAGGAGATGATGGCTAGTCTAGTGAATGCAGAGATAATGAATCTAGGCTATATATTGATTTAAGATCTGTAGAATGAGAATCAGCAGGACCTAGTCAGAATAGAGTACAGATAAGATTATACCTTTTACAATATTAAGAAGGTCATCAGATAAATCTATATGGATAATGAAATGCCTATGACAGCTCAGCTAATTAGTTTTAACTTGATTTCACCTCAATCAGTTAGTAATGAGGACCTCCTCAAGTAAATACTGCAGATCCTGCCAGAATTAATGAGGTAAATAATGGCAATAAATAAGTAGTTAGTGAATGTCAATGAGACAGGACCAACAGAACCAGCAACCAATAGAAGCCAATTAACCCTCCTAAGGACTAGCAGACAGATGGGTAGAATAATTACATACTTTACCTATTAGTAGGTAGGATACTACTTCTCAAACTGCCTAAATAAACTGATATAGATCCTGCAGCAGCCAATCACAGCTAACATGGTTTTGAAATCAGAATGGGGAGAGAAAGATATCACACATACAGCCTGCATGCTATCAGTGGATCTGATGGAATCAGTAGGTGTAATTATAGTTAATATAGCAGAGCATACAGGGCCTAAGAAAGCAACTCAGCCAACTAAGAACTCATTGCAGGAGGTGGCAGAAGGGTAAGTAATGAAGAATCATAAAGCTAAGGATAAGAGTAAGGTAAAGATGGTTTAGTAGGCCAATTAGGCAGATAATGATGACTTAGGGCCCAGCTTCAATCCTGACATTAAATGGTCCTTGAGGGAAAAGTTACTAATGAACATAGAGGAGGAGAGCTGCAACCTACCATCAAGTACACCCTGACAGCAGTTAATCCAAATAGTAGCCACAGTAAAGCAGGAGGTGATTCTAATTAATCAATGACCCTTAAAAGTTCTGCACCTGATAAGAGCTATAATGAAAGGGAATAACATCCAATTTGACATTAGGAAGATTATGAGACTTGAAGTCACAATCCTATTAACTTAATTGCTCAACAAGTTGGAAACTATATGCAGAGAATTCACATAGCACCTTCAAAGTGCAGCCCTAAAGTTCAGACAACTAACCCCAGTTGAGGGGGCAGGTGTAAGAGTCACAGTGGCCAATATAGCATTGCTGAAAGGGCAAATAAAGGCCCTTATAGTGAAGGTGGAGGCACTGCTAGATGATAGGAACAGTGAGGCCTTATTTGTGATAATATAGGTAGAGGATGTTAGGGTCCCCCAAACCTTAGTAGATAGAGGATTATTGGTGGAAATAATTGCAAAGAGGGTTATTAATCAGTTCTCTAAGTAGGCTGTCCATGCAGTCAGGCCATGGTTGATAAGCATGGCAAACAGCTATATAGCTATACTGAATCAGGCTGTCCTCCTATCAGTTAATCTCATGGAGATTCAGGCCACTATCAAGGCTTATATTGTGGATGTCACCTCATACAACTTACTCCTTAAGATCAACTAGATGAGAAGGGTGAGATTCATTGCTGACTATGGCATCAGAAAGATAGAAATCAAAGAGAGCACAGACATCATTAAAAGGCTGGAAGGGTTGGTAGTGCTGATTCAAATAATTAAGAATGTACTTATAGGTATGCTATTTCCATTGAATGTCAAGGATGATGAGGAGACTGAATGGATGAATGTAAATGAGAAGCTACAAAGGATAATTAAAGAGGAGAAGAATAATAAGAATGGAGGGGAGTTAGGAAAAGAATACCTCTAAATTATCTTATTCTGATAACTCAGAGGGGTTTAGAGGGGCAATACATCAAGAATCAGCAGAGAATGCAGGTAGACATCTGAAGACCTTTTCCTTTTTACTTGCAATTAATTGATGACTCATAGAACATTCCACAGACAAAGAAAATAGCAGTGTGAGTAAGCAAGGGAAGGAATCAGCAGGACCATGATTTCAAATGTCAGCAAGTTAATGCCAATGAGGCTGCAAGGAGAGAGGTAATGATGATGGCAGTGACTAAGAGAGAAGAAAAGTAGGACAGTACAAAGAACACATATTTATCATTTAGTTTAGAGGTAAAGGAGGCTTTTCCAACAAAGAGGAGACTAATGAAGCATAAATTGTTGAGAGAAGTGTAGGAGATCACTAATAAATGATTTGAAGAATGTGATATAATGATAGGAAATATAGCAGCAACTAGGAAGTAGAAATAGAGGGCAAAATAGTTATTATATATATAGAGGGATTATTTCATTACAGAACTTAGAGCACATTTAATAACTCAGCACAGATTGAACTCAAATAGTGGAGATGTAATGAATTATAACTAGTTTAGTGAGCTTAGTGAGTACTAGTAGGAGCCACTATACTATCTCTATATAGAAAGATTGTCAAGTAGGTTAATCTTCTTAGAGAAAGATCAGCTATCACACTATTCCTTCTATAGAAAGATGAGAGAAAGGTGGAAATTTTCAGCCATTCAGGTGTATGAGCATGTTTTGGACCAAGTCCTGAGCTGATTCAAGAAAAATCTTCTGGGAACTAGCTGGAATTTCCTATTTCAGTAAAAGATAGGCATTAAACTCTAATATTAGGTATAATACATGCTGGCCCACTATATATTACAGAGCCTGTAAAATCCTCTTGATTTCACTAAACATCAGGCCTTAAAAGCACAATCTGAACCCAGATTTTGGGTCTAGATTGGAACTTCAGCACAATCTGGTCCTAAAGCATATTTTGGACTGATTTACTAAACACACCCTTACTTAAATTCAGGTGACTGACCTGATGGAGCATTCCATAAACCTTATCTGAGATGCAAGGCCTGTCAAAAGACCTATACCAAGGTATACAGCAAGGGAGAGGGAATTTGCCAAGCACATGTTTCCCAAGCTGGAGGCAGCAGATATCCTTATTCAAATGTCTAGTGATTAGAGGGCAGCAACACAATTTCCACCTAAAAAGAAGGGGTCAGCAGATCTATAGATTATTAACAACTTTAAGCCTCTGAATGTAAATATAAGGAAGTCAGTATATCCCATGCATTGAATAGATGTCACATTAAACATTATATTCAAATTAAAGTTCTGGGTCTTCTCTGCATTTGATGCATCAAATGGGTACTGATGTATCCTCATTAGGGCAGGGGATGAATATAAAGCAGGCATTATTTCAAGTCTAGTGAGTCAGTATGCTTATGTCAGGATGGGACAAGGCCTAATAAGTGCTCTCCATATATACTTATAGTTTACTGACATGATATTTGGACCAATCCCAAAGAACAGAGAGGCAGAGGAATTCCCAATGGTAATAAGCAATCATGGGGATGCAGTATTTACTTTATTTATAAATAATCACTCTAACTCAGTAATAACATTTAATACAATGTTTACCTTCCTCCATGAGATTTATTTTCTCAGGGTGAAATTTGAACTGGTCTATCTAAACCTGAGGAAGTTAATGATATTTATGGAGTTAATAGACATTTTGAGTTTCATAGGAAGACCTCAAGGGGTTAGGCTATTAATCAGACATCATAATATTATCATAGAGTGGTCAACCTCAGCAAATAGAAGGGAACTAGATGAATTCATATGGCTAACCCCCTTCCTCCACAATTTCATCCCAGGTCAAGCAGACCAGGTGATGATATTAAAGGAGGCATACCTATAGTAAGTGGAGGCTCACCCCTAAAGGAAAAAGCCAAATCAGATGTTGAGAAATATGATAAGGATCTACTGAAGAAGTCTTGAGCAATATAACCTAAGAAAGCTTTAGTCTGTCAGGTATGAAGGAAGAAGGTATGAGAATAAACAGAGTGATAGTAGAGGAAATTCAACTTCATCAAAATGATAATAATAGATAATGTTTATAGATCAGCAGACTCAATGTTGGTCTATCATTTAGCAATAGACACTTCTAAAATTGGAGCTGATAGAGTGCTGTTTCAAATAGCAGACAGTCAGCCTCTAAATGACCTAATAGCTTTCAATTATGAATCCTTATATATTATACAGTGGATATTGTTCAAATTCATGGATACTGAAACATAGTACTACAGTAATGAGCTGAAAGTGTTGGCCATGATCCAGGAATTAATAGAAGTTAGATGAATAGTGCTGAGATTACCTCACAGGGTCCATCTTTATATGAATAATGATGTATTAAAAGTGGCATTTAGTAAAGGCACAGATAATATTCACATAATTAATTAGATAGCCAGGCTTGAGGAATACAACTACATCATACACCATCAACTAAATATGGACCAGATAATGGGGATAGCAGACAGGCTGAGCAGAATCCCAAGACATATAATTACACCCAAAGTGAAGAATAGGACTAATCTTGTCATGGCAGTGCTGGAGGAGGATAATAAAATAATAGGAATAAAATTTCAAAAGTATCAGCAATCATGATTTTATACTAATATTGTAGAGGCATTGGAAGAAGACCTACTTACTAATATCCCTAATAATATCTACAGAGTAGTATTAAGGAGAAAGGCCAGGTTTCATCTAAGAGATATGCACTGTCAGCTCTTATTATATCAGGAAAATAATAGAACATGGGCACCATGCATAGTGGAACATGAGGTTAGCAAAGTGTTGAGAGTGTTTTATAATGAAATGAGGCACTATATCAGCACTCTTACTCTTAGTTATCTTATTGAGGAGGTATACTGGCTGATCAGGACCAGAGATATTAAGGTTCACTGCAACTTATACAAAGTATGTCAGTTTATTAGCTGAAAGCTATGGAGAAGGGGAGTCAGCAGGATTCAGTCATTTCAACTAATGGATCTCTTGGGAATGGATTTCCTGAGGCCTATATAACTAGTGATAGAGAATGAAGCTCAATATATGCTAGTAGTAGTTAAATACTTCATAAGATTCATCTGGATAGCCTTCTATGCAGATGTAGTTAAGGAGTTAGTTATAAACTTCTTCCACAGGTTCATGCTGACATTTAGATGGCTGAAAGTGTTATATACAGATAATAGGAAACATTTCATTAGTGTCTAAATAGCTGCAATGTTACTCAGTAAGGAAGTTAAGTATATATTAGCACTCATATCATACTTAGTATTAGTAGGAATGAATGAGTGGTTCATGCAGCTGGTTAAAGCATACATCATTCAAAGTGTAATATAGTATGGGCATCCAGAGAGATAGTCATGAGATGCCCAGAAGACCTCATTAACAATTAATATAAGGCTGATAAAGCTACATGGGTATCAGCCAGCTGTGTTACTACTAGAATATATACTGAAGGATAATATTAGCATCTGGAGGAACACCAATGATATACAGCCAGAAGATATATAGTAGTTAGTTGACTTGCTAATAGTAAAGCAGGCAGACCTCCACATCCATAGGGGGGAGGAATAAAGAGATCTCACATGATTTATAATAGCACACTACCAGTAGCAGGAGATAGAGTAGTAGAATCAGCAATTAGTCAATTATATCAACCATGTTATTTATTATAGGGAGAGGCCCTAGAGATTCACAGAGGGAGAATTGATGAAGAAATATAATAGATCAGCCATGGTACATGTAGGTCTGCTAGGGAGCAAAACAGTTCTACTTTGAACTATGGGGAAGTATGAGAATATAAATATAGAATATGATTAAGGACAGTATTAATAGATAAAAGTAGGCATTTTCAGTGTTTTATTTCATTTTTCAAGTAGTTTTCAATTCAAAGTGTTTTTATTTATTATAATAGAGGTTACTAGGACACTGACCTCATCTAAATTGCACTCTCACTTCACCCTCATTACTCTTACTCTTAATATTATCTTTATCTTTATACTGATCTCATTTAATATTGATCTCAGCATTCACCTCACTTAGCATCTCAAAGTAATTAGCTAGTCTCACTTGAAGTATGACTACTATCTATAAAAGTAACATCATGCCTCCTCAGTTCTCAAACCTCTTTACCTTAAACTCAGACAGTGAAACTCCATCAACACTAATATCTCTACTGAAGTTCCCTATTATTCCTTCTGCACTGTCAGATAGTTTTACACTGAATAGAAATTAATCTTCACAGGACAGCTGAAGCCTTCTAACCCTTAACCTTGATTTAGGGAATAAAGTCTGGCTAATGAGTTAATTTCCAATGGAGGAGGAAATCATGCACTAACTCTACATAGAGATGAAAGAGTAAGAATATGTGGAGTTAATAGTCAGTAATATATAGGATTTATCTACAATAAGAGGGGAATTATCATAAATTCCAGTGAGGGGAGCCAAATTATTGCAGACCCCAGTAGGAGGAGTTAGAGATTATAAGTACTTTAGAAATTCATTTACACTATCTAATACTGAATCAGGAACAGGGCAAGGAAATAACACTGCAGAATATCAGGCTTTCAATGAGAAATAATAATATCTTTACCAGAAAATGAAGGAGCATTCAGTTCAGAAGTTATCTCAGTAGGAGGAGATAGACAGTAAAGTAAAGTAACCAGTAAAGTGTTGTAAATGCAAAGCATCAGGAAAGAAAGTAGTAAAGGTTATGATTAATCACAACAACAGAGGAAACTGACTCAAAATTCTTCAATACTCAGCTGATGGGGTAGCCTCAGAACACAGGAATATTAGACATATAGATAGCTTATAGATCTTACAGCTTGATTAATATCTATATTTTATGAGAGATCTCATCAAGGTAGAGGATATATCATAGAGACATAGGATCTCATACTATCACAAATAGGATAATAATTAGATTCAGGAAACTAAATACTAGGTAGAGGAGGTCCTCAGAGCACTTTCTAAAAAGCTATTAAAGGTAGTTTACCTATGTGATTTTGATTCTAATGGTAATATCTGCAAAGCTCACAAGGAATGGGTCAAAAATGATAGCACTAGATGATTAAATGCTCTACCATTTCTAACCTATATTAAGGGTTATGTGGTCTCTGACCTCAAAAAGACTTGGATGTGGTGATATGGCATTATCACATGCTTGGCAGTATTACATGAGAATGAGATCAATAATCTAATTGAGGAAATACCTCAACTAGTCTGAATGAATTGAAAATCATTAATGTTATTAATTCTACTAATTAGAAAAGAAGAGGAAAACATTCTGGTTTTAAAAAGTAAACAAAAACAAACAAACTAGGTAGTAAAGAAAAGTAATCATACTAGATAAGATATCAGAAGAAACTGCTATTTGCTTGGTAATACCTTCTTCTACCTCTAGGTTGGTGACCTAGTGCACCTAGTCCTTCTAGTAGAAGAGGTCAGTAATTGAAGTAATATTTAAGAGGAAGATTCCTCAGTTCTCTAGTTTTAGAAATCCATTCATCCTACAGTTTTTCTAGGAGATGATCACAGTGTTCTTCAGTGTTTTCTTTGTGATAGTATTTTGATAGTGAGATAGTGGACCTCAAGATTGAGAGGTGTGCTAGCTTTTCAGTAGGAATTCTACATCTAGTATATATTTGTGGGTTATCAGGTAGGCCACACCAGTGGGTGGATTTATAAGTACTGATATTGAAATCTAATAATGTATCTTATCTGTTCTGAATGATGTGTATGTAATTAACTGAGAGCTATGAGAATAGTGTGAGTAGAGAAAGAAGATAGAAGAAATAGAATAAGATGATTTCTCACATTCAAAATGTCCCTACTAATGAGCCTCACATAGTAGGTTAAAGGGTATAAGTTCTCTACCCTCTCAAGAATCCCATTCATCTTGAAATACCTAGGGAGAAATTAGTAGTTATCTTCATCATTAATAATAGATAAGACCACATCAAGCTTTAGTAGCTCATCTAGTTGCTGATTACATCCTTACTCATTCAGTATATTTATTGCTATAAATTGACTTAGAATATTTGTAGATAGCTTCAGTGCTCCATCCACTGAGTTACTATTAGTAGAAACACTGGAGACCCCTATAATAGAATGATAGAGTGTAGGGGGGAGAAAGAAAAAATACATCTACTTGTTGAGTCCTCTTTTAAGTAGTATGTCTCAGTTTCAATGTAGGTGAAGTTATATATCTAGTATATCCATCCACATGTGTAGAGTACAATAGCCATTGAATGTTGCTTGTTAGATAGTTGAAGAGTTAAAGTGTTACTCTGAGCTCAGAAATTTGAGCTAAATCTCCATATAGTGACATTGCCATAGCTTAGTCCTTAGTGACTCTAAATATTCAGAACTCTTAGTATGCAAGATATTCCTATCATCTCCAAGCATGATAATATTACTATAGCTCAGTTCTTGATGATTCAGAATATTCAGCCCCAGTATGGAGGATATCCCCAGTATCTTTTCAAAATTAAAGGGTGAAATTGAGGAATAGTGGGTACACTTCTGACACTATAGCCAAGGAAAATACTGTCAATATAGAGTAAACAGTTAGAGATGATAATACCATCAAAACTAAAGCTGCAAGGGACTATTCTGACCTACTATTTAATTTACTGTACACTTTCTCCTCATAAAGAGTAGGCATCTTAAAAGAAGAGTGCATAGCACCTCCAGTGAGAAGGAAAGCATATAAAACCTTTATAAGGTAAAGATAAGTTCTGAGAAGAAAAGCATATAAGTTCTTAAAACAGAAGGATATATATATCATGCCATGAAGGAGTAAGGTATCCAAAACAAAAGGAAAAATCTAAATAGGGAAAGTAAAAGAGGCTTAATAATCTAATAGATAAAATAATATCAGAGAATATAGGAGTTGTCAGAACTGTAGAGATAAAGGTTGTCAATATAGATGATTATAAAGATGCTGTAATGCAGAATTCAATTGATGCACTGATTTCATGAAGTTAATTTACCTCCTTAATACATGCTTCATAGTAATACTGCCACTCAGGCTCTTCTCTGACCTTAGTGAAATTCCAGTAGTGATTGAGATTCTCCATTCAAGTAGTATTCTCACCATCACCAATCTTAAGTGAATTGGAGCTTGAAGAAGGGAGTGGAATCAGAGGAATCAGTAGGGATATAATATGACTCACCACTCAATGCTTAGTCCCACTTAATGCTCATCTCATCTCACTGTAAATATCTATAGATTTTTAATGATTTCTCAACAACACAATTAAATATTCATATTAAAAATTAAACATTAAAAATACATGTGGGATAGTACATAGTGTTGAAGCCCTGACCATAAGGCCTGCAGTATGTAGCTCATAAATATATAATTATATAACTCTTCAATTATGTGATCCCACATTCTTACTTGGCATACTTAGATAGCTACACACTACTTAAATGTAAGACCTTAAGCTTTCCACACCATCATATAGAAAATTATATGGTTAATTCAAAAAATAATTGTTAGGCCTCAGGCAGCAGCCAGAATGAGAGGTAGGTAGATTATCACCTCTATTTATCTATTTTCAAGATATTTGGAGGTGGGATTTGCCTAGCATGCAGGCCATGCAGTCAGTGGTTTTCAGGCTGTTAGTGAGGCAGGCCCCTGCCACAGATTTGGGTAGATATTTATGAGCTTCCAGGCCAGGGTGATTAAGACATTTATGCCACAGAGCTGTTGAGGCCAGGACAGGAAGCCAAGGAAATATTCAGATAGTAAAGATGACATTATTTGGAGAGTTATATTTAAGAATAAATTTTTCATAGTGATACTGTAGTAGGAATTAAATGTTACCTTTCTTATTAATTAGCCTGCAGTTTAATTCATCTATCTGTATATCTTATTGATTAAATGCTGGAGCTGCAGCAATATTCATAAAGAAAATAGATATATAAGTGATATTAAGTAGTATATATAATTTTTCATCATGAGGGGTCTGGAGGCATACTGGGACATTACTGTAGCTACAGATCAGAATTATAGTATCTCTAGCTTGCATCTTTTCCTCAACAATGTAAAAATCCTGAAAATGTCAGTAGTCATTACAAACATGCTAATTTGCTCTATTATTATAAATGAAGCTATTTCTGAGTGGGTAGTTATCAATCTGAGAAAAATCATTACTTAGAATGACTGAGGTGATTATAAATACACCATCAAAAGCTTCACCTGTATCTTTAATGAATTTAGTTTTAGAAGTGATAGTAGCATTAGCATCATTTTTCAGAGTCATTGAGATTTTTAAATCCTTTTTCTTATTCTTTTTAGCCTTCACCACAGCCTTTTCCATTATCTTTTTGAGCTTCTTATTGTTCTCCAACTCTTATTTGACCTTTTTCTCAGTCTCTAGATTTAAAATGAAGGTTTTCAGATGGGTCTCTAGGTTGAGATAGAAGCATCTCATGACTCAATGTTTTCCACCACATATACATGTTTGTTGGGATTTTGATTGATTACTCTCTGAGTTTTACTGTACATCTAATGGTTTTTCTACTCCTACTTTTATTCTGTTGAATGTTGCAAATGCTGCAGCTGACATTTAATTATAAGAATCTTTAGCACTATTAGTTTGGAGTTTATTATGGAATCACTCTATCAAATCATCTATAGAGATGAGATCTTTTCCTGCTTTTTCATGTTTGAGAACTCTGAATCTTTCAATTTGGCTCTAGTTAGTATTAACCTTAATCACTGTATTGAGGAATTTGAAGATAGCAGAGCATTCACTCCTATCTCTAGATCTCCCTGCTGAGGTCTGCAATAATTCTTCCTCTATCATAGATAGATCCTATTCATTGCTAGTATTTAGCTCTGTCTGTTTCTGTACTTCTATCTTTATGTAGGGCTGGCACATAATCTCATCCTCCATTGGGAATTGATTATCAATTTATAACAGCTAGGCTTCATTCTTCCTTCAGACAGTTTCTGACTTGTCCAACAGCTGAGCTAAAGGTACAGTCACCTCTAGTCCCATTAAATTCTATATGTCAAATTGAATATTATCACTCTCCATGATGACCTGAATTGGCAGTGGAATGTAGAGAGGTTAGTGATTAACCTCTACTCTACACTCTAACTTTACTATTTGCTCTTTATTAATAACTACTAGTTGGGCTGGAGGGTTTGCCTCCTCCACCTCCATAAATTTTATTGGGAGTATTTTCCTAGAAGATCATCTCACTTCTCTAGAGTTACTTACTTCTCCTTCCTTATTTACTCAGTAGACTACTTTTACCTTGCCCTTCATTGCTGCAGCCTTACTGACTCTACCCCCTATGATTTTCTGTAGCTGGGCTCCCTACTCCATGACCTTCTTTAGCTGAGACACTGCTCCTGCTAAGTCCACTGGTAGAATACATGTAATGTGTGAGATGTCCTCTTGTTGGTCATACTCCTCTAATATTAAGTAGACTAATATAGCTGGTGCCCTCTGCAAAATTTGGGTTAGCTGAATGGGCTGTTGGGATTTATTGGGATAATTTAATATATAATGACCTATCTGCTGATAGGTGAAATAAGTCATCAGATGAGAGGTCCTTGAGGTGCCTTGCCTAAGCTAAGTTACTAATAGGGCTTGAGCTGAGCCTGCTACCCTCTCCATTAATGTTAAGTTACTAGTTTCCTGATCCACCAACTACTTGTTGATTGCCATCATTTATTTCATCAATTCTGAGAATGTTTCTAAAATTCTCTTCATTAAATCCTTATTTGATACTAGCTGAGGAGCAACTAAATTAGAGGAGTCTACTTATCTGATTCTATCTTTAGCAGGCTACCTATTATCTGTGTAGATTTACCTAATGACCTTCTTAATATTATAAAAGATATAGTCTCTCTAACATTCAGTTCTTATTAAATCTCTCTGGTTCTCATTTCACAACCCTTGAATTAATATATAACCCAGATTGACTGTTTCTGTATCCATCAAACTAGCTACTATCTCTACCCTACTGATGTAGTCCTCAATTTCTTCTCTCTTATTCTGACCTAGGTTAGCAGCCTACTTCATAGCTAACATCTTGCAGGTGTCTGGATTCACTTGCTCCACCTCATAGTATTCCAGAAATTTTGCCTTGAGGAGGTTCTAGTTCCTCTTGATCTCCACAGATTAATTATCATACCAGGTTCTAGCTTTCTCTCTCAGATGTCATTGGAAAGTTCAGACTTTCATCTACTTTATCTTTTCCTTTTCTAAAGCCTCTCACTGATCCTTAATATCATCTTCTACATTCTTAATGTACTTCTTTGGGTCCTCTACTCTATCATTACTTTCCTCAAAGAACTAGATTTAAATCTTCTTGCCCACCATAATTGGTTCTGATTCTGTTAATGGGGTAATTAGAGGGGTAGACTCTATTTCCTGGGCTGACTCATCTGACTCTAGATTTACTTTTACTCTGCTACTTTACTCACTATCTCTTTCTGATACTCAGAACAGGATTGGTCAGCTACCTGCCACTGATGATCTTAACACAGATTATTATACTGTAGAATAGGGAGGCTGTCTCCTACTCATCATTCATCTAGCTACCTCTCTCTCTTCTTGTATTCTTCTTGTTTGGTCATTTAAATAGCAGAATGAAGTCTTCCCTCAGGAATGTCAAGATGAAATGACTATATATTAATTACTCTCTAGGTTAGCTAGCTAAACTGTAATATAATAAATAATGAAGAATATAAAAAGGAAATCTCTGATCCTAAAAACTATCTATATTATGAATACTCTAAGAACTATTAGAAAGCTGAGAAATCTAGCTCTTATAAAAGGATAGGTCAGCTAGAGTGCAGATGAGGCCAAGTAATTCCAAGTCAAAAACTCAACTTGGACTTGAAATTATTCACCTTGATTTGCCCCAAGCACCTGCCATTATGACTCAGCTTAACTCACACTGTGTATTTCTTCAACTTGAGTAATCTCTGAATTACTCAGAGAATCAGGACCTTCAGGTAAATTTCCTAATTAGATTAGCCTGAACAGTCATGTGACATTTATGTCCTGAATACCTATTGCACATTTTTTTAACACATCACTCTTATGTATTGGAAAAGCAAATAGCTGCAAACCAAAAACTGAAAACTGCATTCTATAACCTAATGTCTGTATATATACAATGAAGTAGATCATCTTAACTAACTCCCCTTTCTGTCTTAATATATATTGTTGTTCATGGATAACAACATCAATTACTACTCTTCTTGTCCAGCACAATACCTAATGCCCTCTTCTTTTGTATGTCCTGCAGCCACTAGCTGCCTTGTTTTTTCACAGCCTCTGCTTCACACCTCTCAGCTGCTTCTCTTCACAATTCTTTTCCTAAGGAATCCAGGCTACCAAACACTCAAGATCCTCTTTCACATACAGGCTGGCTTAAACTGAGTGAACTTCAGGGGGTTAATGCACCACCAGGGAGATGCCAGGGTGCTAATGCATTACTGGGGAGACATCAGGGGGTTAATGCATCATCAGGGAGTGTGGAAGTCACTGGATATCTGATTGCTATAGGTTGCCTTGGTGTGGAACTGTCATTCAACCTGGTTGAAATCTATTTCAGTGAAGGCCCCTGATCTTTATCATTTTATCACTGCCTTCTCCTTGAATTGTCTGAAACTATATCATCTTCAGACTCATCATCTCTAGCACCTTGTGACATATTAATATCAGTACCTTCATCCTCTGTATCACTAATTGCATCTACCTCACTCAAGGCCAAGTCATCATTCTCCCCATCTTCATCAAACTCATCATCCACCACCTTACTCTCTTCAGCCAACTTGCTCTTCTTCTCACCCAGGGTGACCCAATCCAAGCACATCTTCAGCATCAGAGTCCATAAGGTTGATGGCTTAAGACAACTGCAGCAGTAATAATAGATATTACAAGCTGCATTGAAGAGCTATTCTACACTAATAGTTGAACCAGGTACTGAAAGATAGTCTCAGACCATCTGTGCTAGAATAGGATACTGCAAATGATGTTCCTTCCAGTACAGCAAGTAGTCATATTCCTCACTTGGCCCTATACTAATATTTAGTACATCACATGAATATGAATAGATACTCCATGCATGAGAGTAGTAAACTAACCTTGATTCAGGTACTTTTTTACCTCATTTCTCCCACTGGCTTCAGTCAAGGCAGTGCTGTTAGGCACATTACTGAAGATCAAGTCAAAAAGATTATTTAATTGCCTCATTTGTTGCCTAGGCTGCTGTTGTGGTGTGTCTTTGCCAGACAATTTGGACACATATCTATTGTATACTTCTTGGAAATGGTTTTGGTACTTTCCTTGCCATTCATAGTCATTATCATTCTAACTTTCTTGACTGAAGAGCTTTAGTTTCTGATTTGGAGATAGGATTATTGCAACAGCATAGAGATACCCATGCTCCTTTTTTGTGTCTGTGTAGTATTTAATCAACTTCTCATGGCATTTACACAAGGTATCATACATTAAGCACTTCCAGTGCAAACACTTTCTCTCCAATGCCACTTTGTAATGGTCAATATGATTGAACAGGTTCTCATACAGCTGGAGCACCATAGAGAGGGTCAGGATCATTGCCATAGAAAGTACAGCTATATATTTGGCAAAAGGTTTTATGAGCTTAATTAAATACTCAACTGACTGCCACTCATTCCTATCTAGTTTAAATTCAGCTTGCTGATTGATATCTCCAACATACCTATCTATATAGACCCTGAGTCTAAGCATATGACATAGCATATGGAAAGTTGAATTCCATTGAGTAGTCACATCCATTACTAGTAACTTTGGCACTTTGCCTGTCCCATCCATACCAGACTGTTGGATATCACAAAATGCTTGTTTGCACTGTGGACTCACATTGATATATCAAGTTAATAGATGAATCTAGTGAAACAGAGTCAGCAGCAATCATTCAGCATTGTTGTTCACAAACAACAAAAATATAGCAGGAAATCATATTGTTCACAGATAACATCCCAAAGTAACAGCAAGCTCATCTTTGCCAGTGTCTGGGGGACACTCTGCATCCATGTGGGGTTAGGCAATATAGAATCATCCCAATCTCAAGTTATTCTATCATTTTCTGGGCTAACCTTTATTAAGTCTAGGAGTTCCTTCATGACCAGCTGAATTACATGAGCCAGGCATGGAATCTTGACATATTACTCAATGTGTGTTGATGAATTCAGTATTTGTATTGCTGTGTTCAGACTTACAACAAGTGTTGCATTGTTACTCACATTGTCTGTTGTCATGCTAAATATTTACTTCTTAATATCATACATCTTCATAATGTTCATTGTAATATCAGATAGCTCCCTCTCACTGTGCCCAGTTTCAATGTGTTCAAATCCCAGTATGAGTTTCTGGAACTTCCAATCACAGTCAATAAAGTATACCACTACTACCATAAATGCATCATTGAACAGGCTAGTCCAGCCATCAAGGGTAAGGGAGACATGACCCTCAGCAGGTATACAATTAAGAATCTGTTGGAAGCTCTCTTTCATAAGCTTGTTAGCAATCTTTGGGATATACAATGTACTAGGTATGGTTGCACTGGGTTGCAACATTTGGATCATTTGGTGGAAGTAAAAGTTGTCCACAAAATGAAAGGGTAATCATACAGAGACTAAAACCTCTGTCAGAGTTTGCCAGAATTTCTCCTCAGTAAATTCAATATCATCTGTGCTACTATCCTCAATCATATTGATTTTGTACAGTTAGCTGAAGCCCTGGAACTCCTACTACAGCCTTGGGAATAAAAAGGATGCTTACTATTATTCATTGTGATATTCTCCTTTGTGATGTCACCAAATCAACATTCTCCATACCTTGAAATCTTACTCACCTCTAACAGTATTAGCTCTTTTTGATATGGTTGTTCATTGTTGTTGTTGTCCTACCCTTTGGCAATGAGTGGGCAAAATATTTGTCACAGTGTTTACACAATACTATAGGTTCCCCATCTGTTGCCATGATGCCCTCTTGGAAGAACTGCCACACTTTTGCCATATATCATGTGGAATCCCAGGTGAAGGGCTTTAAACCCCTAGAGTGCTCAGCCCATTTTGTTGACCTCCACCATCATTCAAAAACCTTGAGATTTGAATGTTTTGCCCCTGAATAAACTACAAACTGGTTGTCATGATCAATTCATTCCAGTGAAGGAGGAATAGATGCACTAATTTGTGGTAGTATTGACAGATTAACATTGCTTAAGTCATTAATAGGGAGTTGTGACTGTGAGAAAAAGGTGGAATCAAAGCTTTAACTCATTTTTCTGTAATTATAATAGAAAGGTGCAAGAAGTAGATACTGGACTTAGAAAATAATGAGAAATGAATAACCTTTAATATCAAAATTTTTCCAAGATGACAATGAGAAGAATGAGATAATTCCAGAGAGAGTCCCAGACTCCCTGAATCTTCCTAGGTAGTCATCCAAAAAATTCTTTTCATCAGCATGATAAGCTAATACCCACCCTTTATGAATGCATTTGAATTATTAGATATATAACCATGTCCTGGTCCACATCATCAACTGTAATTATAGTTAGTATCCACCAAAGGATTGTCAGAGGATGGGTGCTTTTAGTGCTTACAAAGGCTACACTTTGCACTTTCACCCCTGAAATAGCAATTTCCACATGCTCCACCACTGACAGATATGTTATTTGGCAAATCATGCAGCACAAGACAATCTTTGAATGGCCCAGATCCTTCAGTGCACTGGGTGCATGGGTACTGTGAGGCAAGCCTTTAAGTCTGAATGATCACTGCATCCTGGGCCAGTCCTCAATATGAATCAATAAACTATGGTATATCTCCAACCCAGTACAATAAGTATGAAATTGAATATTTGCTGAGGCTCTCTGCTGCATCTATATTTGATTGCATATAGAAAGACCAGTCAACAACTAGATCCTTTAAAGTTGGATCTTTACATGGCACCCATTTAAGTACCTCAATGGTAGATGAGACTTGGACTCCTGCAATTTTCCAGTGTCAGTGGAGATCACCAAAGTACAACACATTATATATAGTACTTATGTGGAATCACATCATCTGCAACCTAAAGCCTCTAGCTAAAGACATCATACAATGTAATATTATGAATCTGACTGTAGTTAATTCATTCTCCCACATTCAGAGCCTTTCTTTGATATTGGGGTGACCATCCATGAGGATACTAGATGCAGTTCATGCAGTCATTGAATCTCTCAACTGAATCAGCTAATGCAGCACTCTCCTGAAAGCAAGGTGGACTGGAAGGAATTAGCCTGGGCTGGCATGAATTGAAAAGCTCAAGTGGAGTGGGTGTGTGGGGTTTAGCATCTTGATTGGCTTGCTGTACATCAGTTTGTCACATTGGAGTCTAGAGCCCTTATATCATGGCCACTGAAGGTGAATTTGGACTTTGGTGTCCCATTGGAAAAGGAGGTTAGTTGCTTTTGAGCTGACAAGGTCTACAGCAGGTGAAGAGAGATAATGATGATGTGGCAACAATCAGAGGCAAGTTTGGGAATTGAACAACTAGTTATCTTTATGGCAAACTTATGTAATAGAGCTGACAACCTTAGCTAACTAGTTAATACAACCTTCTCCACTAATCAAATCAACAACTATTAATATCTGCTGAAGAGTAAGTTATGTAATAACCATACAAGATGATGAATCAATCACTTCACAATTAGAAGAGACAGGTTTTTAGCAAGCATATTGTTGTTTATGGACAACTGAGTCAGTAGTCAGCCAAATGTTATTCAAGAACAACAAACACTATGATAAGTACTTGTGGTAGATAATGGAAGGTCCCAACTCATTATATTCCTACCTGGAGATTCACATCAGCTGGAAGGTTAAGAGGGAGGCCAAGATGAAACCACCAATTCATATAGAGTATTTATATTTAGGGGGAGTAATGATCTTAACCTTCATCAATGAGGGAGTAAGAGTAGTGATCTCCTTCTGCATATGGTTGGAGATATCAGGGTACATGGTAATACTACCAGACTAATAATTGTCAGCAACATCTTAATATAAAGAAAAGAGAAATACACATCATAACAATGTTGCTGTAAAGATCCTTTCAGATGTCAACATTGCACTTCATGATAGTGTTGTAGGTGGTGGCATGGATACCACTACTGTCAAGACTTAGCATACTAGGCTGGAAGAGAGCCTCAGGGGCACAGAACTACTCATTGTTATTAGTGGTGAAGTGCCTGCCACACTGGCCATATGGGTTTTGGTTGTAGGGATGGCATTGGTTATTAGGTCATCATGAAAGCAGTTAACAAGTCTTGGAGGGACAGGATTTTTGGCAAGTGCATTATTGTTGTTCATGGATAAGATTGACACTGACTCAGCTGATTTCTTTGTCTGAGGACAACAAAGATGTATGGTAATAATATTGATAAAACCTGGATTTTCAACAAAAAGACAATGGCTGAAGTCACACTTGGGCAAACAGAGCAAGGAAATTAGTGTCAAATGTGCTTACTAGATCATTCCAGAATCTCCAGTAAAGATATTGTCTAAGTTATAGCTATGCATTTATCTTCATTGGAGCCCACAGACAGATTGAGAACATCAGGACTGATGAAGATGATAAAAAAGATGGTCAAAATAACAGTTCATCTCATAACTGGTAATCCCAGGCAAGACTGGCTGAGTGGCTTTGTTGTCCATGGACAAATATAAACTGCACTATTCTAAATGCAGGTAAGACTACAACTAAAAAAAAAAGTCCCCACTGGATTTGAATCCTAGAGTTTGTTCCCTGGAACTCCATGAAGGGAGTCATTGAGTTTCAAGGGAAGAAACCACTAGACCACTGAACTCAGAGAAGAACTGCAGTAATATCAACAAAACTGTACTTAGTAGACAGCTAACAAGAACTAAAAACCATGTGACCACCACATGCAGTAAGACTGCAACTGAAGAAAAAAAAAAGTCCCTGCTGGATTTGAACCCTAGAGTTTGTTCTGTGGAATTCCACAAAGGAAATTGTGGAATGCTAAGGAAGAAACCACTAGACCACTGAACCTAGAGAAGAACTGTAGTAATATCAATAAAACCATACTTAGTAGATAGCTAATAAGAACTAAAAATCATGCAACTGCTGATGACCACCTCAGAACACCCTGGTAGAGTAAGTCATGAGGGTATGACCAGCAGAGAATAATAGCTCTTTGAAATAATATTGTAGGTATAGCATGAGGTTCTGCTCTATTATGACAGAGTGAAAGCTTTATTCTCTTGGTTGCTGGTACAGGGTGAGTTGGGCATGTTGGCCTGGGTATAGATATATATATATATTTTTTATATTTTACTCTATATATATATATTTTCTTTGTCATGACCACTGTAAACACCAATCTGCTAACAATGAAAATAATAACACTTGCATTAGAAAGCCCTGCATTCAGGCTATAAATTGATACCACTCTTGTCTTCATTGAATGATGAACTGTTATATTAATATACTAGACAAAGTATGGAGTATCTTCTTGACTGATGGTAAGGATATTTTAGTGTCTCTCTTTCACCACCCAGGTTTGACCAACTAGTGACCTTGTGTGGAAATATTCAAGGCTTTTCATTGGTGGCAGAAAAAGGACACTAAAATATACTTGCTGCCAGTTGAGGAGATAAGCACTGAAAGCAGCATGAGGCTGACAGGGCAGCTTTGTTGTCCTTGAATAAAGATAAACCAGACTATTCTAAATATGGTAAGAATGCAACTAGATCTCAGAAGCTTATTATCTCCACATGAGGAACATAAAGCTTCTCAGTAAACTAACCCTATTAGGTCTAGCTGTATTCCTTGTTCATATTACTATACTGAATTGGGTTAGACTGAGTCTTGAGAGTTAAAGATCTCTCTCTTCCCCTTCTTACTTTTACACTTTATAATATTCTCACTGTCAAGTTCCCAACATCTGCATACTCATCTCTAATAGGTAAGTCTTCATATCTATACTAGTTGATATGCTATCCCCTTCCCAATAGCCCTGTCACATTTAATACCCTCCCTTGCTTTGCTGCCAGGGAACTGAGCCAGTTATAGCATAACTTGGCAAAACAAGCTTTATGTGGGCCAGTTTTAGCTGCATGGCAAACTCACTTCACCATACCTATTAGCCATGGACAGTGGATTCCATGGGATTACATGAGTAAAGAGAGCAAGTAGCCTTCCCTGATCCCTCAGTTTCTCATGTATTTTAGCTGGTAAATAAAGTTACTAATGAAACTATCTGTCTAATGTCCTCTGCTATGTTCTTGAATCCTCCACAACACTCTTCACTCCACCCTTCAGGTAAGCACTCAACTCTAAACTGATAGCAAATTTTTGTTAGATGTAGACAACAACTCCAATCCTAGAACCCTTCATAATCTCAATAAACTGCAGGGATTGAATATATAGAGACACTGATATTACCACTGGGGCAGTATTTTTACTGTATCTATTGTCCACAGACAACATTTTATACTGGACATCTCTATGTTGTTGTCCACAGATAACTACATTTTTAACACAGTTATTATCTACAGACAACAACCTCTCTTGATGAACTGCCTCTTGAAATAAACATCAACTAACTGTTTTAAATATCAGTCTTAAATAATGAACCCTCCAAAGCCTTCCAACACAGGTCTGAAGCCTCCTAACACAGATCAGTCATTCCCACCTCTTGAAGGAGCCAACATCTAATAAGCCTCTGTTTCAGCACCCAAAATAATAACAACTCAGAAGGCATCCACTACACAGCCCAGCAGAAATGCAGGCAAAAGAGCACTGAGGAAGAAGAAAGCTGAGACAATAATCACTGCTAAAGACATTAAGTGGGCCCATAATTTCCTTCCAAAAGGGATTTACTGCTTTGAGTTTGGACTCAAATGCATTGAATTTTACAGAGATCAAGAACTTGTGGCTGATTACTTGAAGAACTATCCCAACATGGATACTCTTTATTCACTCTTCATAAAAAATCAATTATTATTTGAGGAGTACATTGTGCTGCATGGGAACAGCTGAATGACCCTATCAGGGTTAACAAAACAGGGGGTAAAAGACCCCATAATGCCATCTCTACTAAAGTTTTTCAAGTTGGTTCACATGACACCAGGTGTTGTGCAGATCTTAGTTTCCTTAACAATGGAAATTAACTAGTAGATAGTTTGGAACTTATTCAACATCACTAAAATAAACATTATGGAATACTGTGCATTCCTGACAACCATTAATATCTGTCTTCATGTGCTCAACCAGAATAAAGACCAGTTCTTCCATCACTATGTGCCAGATATTGAAGCTGGGGCTATATTATCAAACTTGGAGGATTTTCATAGGGCCTATGCACTTTTGCATTGTTGAATTCATATTCATGTAGAACAAAAGCAAAACAAGCAACCAGCAACATTGAATAAAATATAAGTTCAAAACAACACAGTCAAGCTAGTGACATATATCAATGAGCTTCTCCCCAAGGAACAGGACAACTCCATGCAAGGACCCATCAAGGCTCTAAACAATGCAGATGATCTCAGTTTTGACTGGAATTTACTCTCTAATAATGAAGAGGGGGTTGATGATGTAACCAACCCTCTCAAGGTAGTCAACTTGTTATCTGAGGATAACAAGTCTGAGGAGAATGCACCCAAGATGAACCCATGAGTGAAACTTGCACCAATGACATACCATCAAAAGTGCAAGCTGTATATGTATGCAATTAAGCACATAATAACTGAGAGGGATCATTGGATGGAAGGCTTATTGCCTCTGCAAAATCCAGATTAGGAAGTGTTAAATATCATTGAGATCATGATGGATAGCATGATGAATAAGAAGGCAGTCAAGACACTATATGTATATGATGAAGTTGATCACACAATGATAAGAGAGCTATTCCATGCCAGCCACAACACACCCACAGTTATCAATGCATTGATGATGTTAAGTATGGAGGAAGATCAAGTATTAACTTCAAATATATCATAGTCTGTAAAGCTGCATTCTCATCAGGTTAATGGTGTAGCAGCAATGTTCAAAATGGAAAGTGAAAGTTTTCAAAAGGTTTAAAATGATAAGCTAGCCCTGCACACTGGGATCCTAGCAGACACTATAGGTCTCAGAAAGATGTTAACCACATTATCTTTCATTTTGAAGGCATGGGATATTGGTGTTCTGAATGGCAAAGGACCAGCCAGACTAACTGTTATAATGATTCTACCAGTTATTACTCAATCATGATGGAGTGATTATAGTAGATTTTTTCTGCATTCATTATCTTTATGGTTTGTGAGATCATTTTGCTGCAGAAACAATCTAGTGTTCTCTTCACATTGCATCTTAGAGGCAGCAATGATAGAGGCACTAACACATCTGGAGAAGTCTCAGCTCTACAAGCATAAGACCACTAATCCTGATCAGACAGTGTTTATCATATTACATTTTACATTTCAGAAGTATTTCATTGAGGTCAAGACAATAAAGGAGCAAGACATTGCAATGGATGATGATGAATTAAATGCCCTTCCTATGAATTTACATTTGAAATGAAAGGAAATGCACAAGGAACAGAAGATTGTTAATAATAAGTTCTTGTTGTCCACAGATAATAAGTTGTTAACACCCAACTCTTCATTCATGGACAATAAGGACTTCTGCTCTATCACCCCTAAAACTGAAGATCTGCTGCTGGTTAAAGAGACAACTGTATATGATAAGTATATCACTACATATCATTCAAAATTCCCAGGTTGTATGTATAGAGTAATTGTTGACAAGGAGCATTGCCTTCATCATCTATCCTTCAGGATTTCACACACAGTGAAGCTACTCAAGCCAGACTTTCTCTGGGTGGTGTCAGCCACCCCACTGTTAAATAAGACTCATGATTTCTATAGCTATGCACATTTATTTTATCCAACTGACCTCCAGACACATTATTCAGATCTTAAGAAGTTCCTTAAGTGCCCAACTATCAATAAGTTCCAATCAGCATCATCAGAGGAAGAGAAATTGGAACTGTTTAATCCACTTTACATATGGCAACTTTCAACTAACAGACACATGAAATCTGACACTGCAGCTGTTGTTATTCCAAAGCTTTTGAAAATGACACTAATTTGAAGATCACAACAGACCATGATTGATGGTCAGCAGATTGAGGAGGCCATTCCCCCAAAACACATCAATGCTGTGATACTTCAAATGAGCTCACAGGAGTAACTTGAGTATTATGCATTTCACCTCAAGCATACAAAACAACCATTGACACTGGGTATGCTTAATAATGATACTGACATCCCCATACAGGACAGCATAAGAGTATGTGCTTTGCAGGTTATGTTGCTGTTTCCAAAAATCTCAGAGTTTCATAAATGTGTGGGGTTGAAGAAGATGAGAGTGGCTACTCTCAAAAACTTGGCTTTTCAGCTAGATTTTGGGCTGTTGTTCTTTCTGTGTTATTATTATCCAGCTGACACCTATCATTATGTTATTTTATTAACTCATTTTGACAGGCATATTGAGTTGATGTGCATGTCTCCTATCACTTGTTATTTGATAAAAGTATTGTATGAAATGTGTGAGATTGGCAAGAAAAAGATAGTAGTGTTTGCCCACAGACTGAACACCATGTGGCTAGCATCCATGGTGTGCTCCAATTTTGGCACAGAGATGACATGGTTGAGGGGAGGCATGATGCAGGAGGAACAGGACATGATCATTAATAACTTTAATAATGAGGAGTCAGGAAGGATCAAAGTCCTGATCATGACTGATCATGTGGGGGGATTTGGTGCTAACCTGCAGCTGGGTGGGTGTCAGGCAATGATTTTGATCAAGTTGCTGCATAATTTGAACATAATGTTCTAGATTATAGTACAGACACATCACCTGGGTCAGAAAAGAGATGTTTATATATGGGTACTAACCATCAATCATACATTTCAATGATACTGATGTGTGAATTTTGTGAGAAAAGCAATCTCTGACATCTCTGTGCAGTTGGGTGGCCAGGTAGGCCAGGTGGATGGATTGGCAGAGAGAGCTGTTGATTGTTTGAATGTCCTGATGGGGTAAGAGGAAGACTGGTCAGAATAGGAGGATCTAGCCACTTTAAATCTTGAGATGTTCAATTTGTTGATGTGGGGGAAAGAGCTCTACAAGAAAATTGGTGGGATATCAGTGCCACTCACACTGGGGGACACCCCCAAGAAGACTTAGAAATCACAGTGCAGGTAAAATGTTGTCCATGGACAACAACCTTGTGAGCCTGCAAGTGCTGTGATAGCAACAGTTGTCCAGGGAGAACCTTCTGATGAGAATATGGAGAATGTTGTGGAGAATGAGATGGAGACTATAAAGCATAGAGGGAAACTAAAAGATGAGATAGAGGATACTACACAACTTATACACAGTGAGGCTGTGGTCTGTAGACAACAATGTAGTGACAAGATGGAGGATGTTGTGGGTGACAATATGCAGGATGTAATGTGTGAATGACAACTTGCATTTGAGATGAAGCATGTTGTAGATGGTGTGATAGATGATATGATCAGTAGAGGAGATTCAGATGCTGAAATTAATAAGAGTATGGAGGGTGGCAAAGTGGGTTTGAATTCAGTGATTGATGAAATGATTGGTATTTTATGTAATGATGCTGAGGTCTTTCCAGCAGTTGAGGGGCAGGGAGATAATGGGGATGAAGTGACTGGTGAGAAGTGTGTGAGAGAGGAGGATAATGGTGAGAATGAGAGGCTATTTACAAAAAAAGGGAGGAGGGGAAGGGGTAGGAAGCCTAAGGTATGATGGGGCACAGAAGGGCATTTTGAGAAGAAAAAGGAAGATTGATTATTAGTGTTGGGATTTTTAAATTTTAATATGAATGTTTGATAGGATGGTTGCTAGTTAGGACATAATGAAAATGGTCTCTATATACTAACTCAAGTTAACTCAGAATTATTCAGATTGATTCTGGATGTTGTTTAATAAATATTCAGCTTGAAAGTTCTCATTGATGACTCAGATTGAGTTGAGTTTAATATATATTTAGCTTGGACTTGGCTTGAAAGGTTACAGATTTGTGAGTAACTCAACTCAAAAGTACATATAATCAACTTGACTTGGACTTGTCTGCACTCTAAGGTCAGCTATCTAATTAATAAGGAAGGAAAGCATCTGTGATAGTTAGTAACTGCATTATTAGTCAGCAATCATATGACACCCCTCTCACAGTACTCTGTACTGAGTATATAGCTGTAATTATCATGTAGGATTACATGAAGTCATATAGGTAGTTACTCTGTACTAGTGAAATGTGATCTTATTCTAGTCAGCTGCAGCCTAGCTTCATACTACTATATGATCTTGGCTTAGTTTTACTCTAGAATAGATTTGTAACTGTTATTAAAGAATGATGGATGCAGTTCTGATTAAGAGCTTCATTCTAGTAGAAAAAGAAAAGCTATGCTATCTGTGAAAGATAAATAAATAAATAGTTATGCTAGAGTAAGTTGAGAAGCTGTGGTGTTAAATGGCAGGCTCTGATAAAGTAGTAAAAATAATAGATGTTAGCTCTCTATACTGGGTACAGTACATTAATGGCTGCTGTATTAGCTATAGGCTGCCCTAGTTCTAAAGTAGCTTAGCATGTAGAGAGATTACATGTTAGATAGATTCTCACCTCTGAGATTAATATAAGAGTCTTCAATATTTTCATAAGCTGAGTCTCAGAGCTTTTTCCTTCAAAGTTCCTGGCATGTCTAGTATCATAGGCTACATAACTATAGAGCACAATGAGATGTTAAAGCACCAAGCAAATAAATATTTCTATAGTTCTAATCTCTAGCCTAATTTAAAGATAAATTTCCAAGTAAATAAATAATTTTCTAATATACTAAGCTTATATTATCTTCAGCCAGATTGAATATATAGGACTAATTGAAATAATCTTTATCTATCTATGATATATCTATCCAGCTATGCTGACAGCTACATCAGATGCTATTATAATGTTGCAATTCAGATACATCAGATAGTAGAAGAATATAGAGTTGGTACAGCTGCATATGACACAAGCTCTTCATGTATATTACCTTATAAAGATATGGAGGCTAGTAAATAGCTTTGCTACTGATCTATCCCTATGTTCAATATTACCACTTCCTTACTACTATGTGTTTATATTCCCTCACATCATTCTATAACCTCTACACTATATACCATATGGGCAACCCTCTTTATGCTACAATTAGGGGGGAAGGTGGAGACAGCAGATGGATTTATGAAATTAGTTGTGCTCATTAAGATATTAAAATGAATACACATTACCCTTAAAGAATAATATTATATTATATGGAAATGGAACAGTCAGCAGAGACTCCTGAGGTGTTAGTATAGTGTCTCATCAAAAGTATCCACACACTCTCATAATATTGATGTGCTTTGAAGTCTTTTCTCTGCATCTTATAGTTATTTAGTTTCACAGGGAGTATCTGATTTTATTGCTGAAAGTCTCCTATGATCTCATTATGCTATCTAGATCTATATTCTTTTTCATTAAAAAATAATCAAATTTCCTGGTTTTTTTCTCTCTTATTCATCAGATTTTTACTTATTACATCACATAAAGCAGCCACTTTTCATAAAAATAGATAAAATGGCAGTTAAGAGGAGAATATTAATAGACCTACATTTAAGCTACTGAGGTCACACAGTGTAGGTTGACTGCTTTCAGTTTAGTAAGACTACATTTTCTGTACATATTGAACCTCTGAGAGGCCTCTCCCCTCCACTGCCTAGCCTTTACTGTATGATGCTGTGATTTTCATGGGAAAAGGCAGTAGCAACAGAACATCACTATGGAGAGTAGCATGGATTTTTAGTGCTACTACCTGGATATTACTACTATCTTAATGTTAAGCCAGAGGATATTATTAAACATTAACTAGATAAAATATATAAATGAAAAGCCCTGAAAAGCATACTGTAAAGAGAGACAGAAAGAATACAACAAAAATATACTAAGAATTCATTGCACTGTTTTGCACCTCACAATTAGAAGAGAAAACCCCTTCACAGGCATCAGAATAGAAAAATGTGCCTGACCAGCTTAATAATCCATTTCTTTACACATTGAATTTACAATAGAATTAAGGTAATGATCATTCAGATGAATTTTAGTATAACTAAGAGGCACACATCTATTTTTCCTAGTTAGGATTAATACTGATTAGCATCATTGCATGGCTGCATGTAACTTAGGGAGCTCAGTTTCTTACCTCATATACTTAACTTTCAGATTCCACATTCTATTTTTAATATTAATAGGGGTCTGATTTATTAGTAGTAGCCTATTCATCCTTTCATCCTTCTACTTGATTTGAACTTAGTCTCTCCCATATTTTTCAAAAAGTATTTCTAAATGTACTATCTCCTCATCTGACTACAGGTGCTGCAGGCACTGATGCAGGATAACCTCAGCTAACTTTTTTTTCTTTTACCTCTCAAGTAGCTTATTCAAGTAGGCTTGCTTGTTAGCCTAAATGTGTATTTACTTAGTCAGATAGCTTGTCTCTATAATAGTCTCATTGTCTGATGTAGTGAGCCCTAACTGTAAATTAATCTCTAAATCAGACTTTAATGAAGAACTCAACTCATCTCTCTCTGCATGACTAGATGACCTCCTTAAGTTCATGGCATCTACTGATGTCTCTGGGACTGATAGCTAATGATTTATTTGAGAATGCTAGCTTTGAGGATGTTGTCTGAAGCCTAGCATGCTATAGATTGATAGCTGATGATTTATTTGAAAATGCTATCTTTAAGAGTGTTAGTAGAAGCTTAGCATGCTGCTATGGCATTGTCTTTTTAGTATCTTTCAGATTGATGGCAGAAGAGGTGTTTGAGGAGACTAGCTTTAAGAGTGTTAGCTGAAGTCAGAATGCCAGCTTTGAGGATATTAGCTAAAACTTAGTATACTACTGTGATTATGCCTTTCTAGCATCTTTAGAATTGATGACTGACAATTTATTTGAGAATGCTAGCTTTGAGGATGTTAGCTGAAACTTGATATGCTACTATAGCCATACCTTTCTAGCATCTCTGGGATTAATGACTGATAATTTGTTTGAGAATGCCAGCTTTGAGGGTATTAACTGGAGCAAAGGATACTGCCACAGCTGTGACTTACTCATATCTCTAAGATTGATGACTGATAATTTATTCAAGAATGCCAGCTTTAAGGGTATTAGCCAGAGTAAAGAATGCTGCTATGGCCCCTTTCTAGTATCTTCAGAATTGATGACTGATGATTTATTTGAGAATGCCAGCTTTGAGAGTGTTAGCTGAAGTTTAGAATACTACTATAGCTATGACTTACTTGTGTCTCTAGGATTGATAGTAGAGATGTTTGAGGAGACTGGCTTTGAGAGTATTATCTGGAGTCTAGAATGCTATTATAGCTATATCTTATATTAATTACTGGGTCTATAGATGTGTTTATCATATAGAGCTGATGTTGCCAGTTAGTGAGAGCTACAGCCTTTAAATATGATTTATATGAGGACTAGATATCTTCATCATCATTAGAGTCTGAAATTAGAATTAATGAATTAGATATGACTTTCTTGGCCTTATTCTGATGCACATTTTGAATTACAACTTTTATGAATGGAAAAATGGGCTTTTTCTATATTAATGGTGTGCTAGGGTTCTAAGGTAGAAGCAGCTGCACTATAGGGTCATTTATATCAGGAAAATTATGATTTTAGAAATGATGGCACCTAGGGCTGTTCTATCACTTATAAGTATTTTCCTAGGCCTGAGATTCAGGGAGAGCTTTAATAGTTCTAAATTCATCACTAATCATCCACTTTCTTTCATTAATCTCATGGTTGATATTTTCCTGATCTTGACTTATTTGAGGTGATGAGCTATTCAATAAATCTCTCAGGATTTGATGCTGCTTTTTACCAATAGATAATGTTACCATAATGGTGAACCTCTACTTAGCTTTCAGAGAAGCAAGGAGAAATGTCAGCCTGAATGAAAAAAACATGTGTATGAAATAAAACTATTTGATGTAAGAAATAAATCTCCAGGTAGTAATTGAGAATTATAGTTCATAATATAAAGAGGTAGTAAAAGAAGAGGTGTGGAAACTCTAAACCTATAATAGCACAGTAGCATCTAATAATAATTGAATAAATAATTGAAATAGGACCACTAATTGTGGAAATTTACTGACAGAGGCCAGACAAGTGGTAGAGGGGGGTTAGAATGAGATTGCCAAAATACACATCACATTATTTAAGTTGAATATAGGAGATGAGCTGGCTAATATCTAACTTACTTACAGTTTTTATTTTACAGGAGATCATGTAGAAGGAGGTATACTCATCAGAACTAGATCTCAGAAAATTGAACTCTCAGCTGCTTCCTCTTCAAGGTGTCTAAGCTTATTATACTTTAATGTGTATAGACTGCCTGTCCTGATTCTAAAAGAAGGAAGTGGGTAGACTATCCTATCCTGCCACTAAACTCTATAATTAGGGAGTAAGGTAAGCTAATTTAGCCCCATAAGGAATGAGATTGCTAAAATACACATCATATAGAAGATAGGCTAGCCAGTGTGAGAGCACTGAGAATAGTATTATTTCAAAAATTAACTGGGCTAAAAAAGTTCAATCCTTACTGCTTGTGCCTTCACTTATTTCACCCAGGTGGAGAAGTGAATACATAGTAGAGGCCAGTAGTGCTCTTAAGTTACATATCTCTGAGCAATTAACATAAAATGAGGATTACTAGCTAATTTTTTTTGTGCTAGCTGACAGCAGTATTTGACATTCTGAATTAAAGTTGACTCTAGTCTTCTAGTAGTAGTTCTTAAATACTATTATGAATATAAAAATAATAATTTAAAACTTCTTTTCTCACATCAGAAGCTATGTTGTCAAGGTTATAGCCAGGGTAGGCATATTAAGTAGATGTTATCTCAACTAGGGATCTAACTGGGTTCATGACTATTGAAATCTAACTGGGCTAAAAAGGAAGAATCAATTCTTATAGACCAATAATCTCAAGGTTTTATATATAGAGTATTAACCATAAAATAATCATCACATCCTTCTTGAAGTTCTTGTTGAGTCAGAGGTACCTCAGTACTCCATAGTCTGAATGAAGATGGGTTAGTTAATATGAGAGCCCTAAGAATAGGATCATCCTAAAAACACTTATCACACCCTTCTTGTTGAATATAGATTCTTGTGGAATACAGAAGATAGGCTAGGTGTGATTATAATATCAGTCTGTCAGAGTACAATATAGATAGTAATTGTATACTTAAAAAGCTATAATTATTTTTCTATGACTAATGTTTGTCTATCTTTCAAGTTGATTAAGATAGTGACCATCAGTCTATTAGCAATATGCTGTGCTTCTTTTGGTAAGGGGGAGGGTCTAAAGAAAATTATTATTCATTTCCCAAATTTTAGCATGTTCAATTTGGATCTGATAGCTAGAGTAGCTGTTTTCATTTCTTATATATATAATAGGTTTATCTACAGAGTACCTTTACATCATTCATTTTGATGAAGAAAATAAGCTAAGGTTATTTTTCCTTTAATGCTAAAGAGTATGCTTGTTCCTTCTAGGTCAATGATGAGGCAATTTTTTGGGATTATATGCTAATAATGACACAACACAATATAGTGCCTCAAATCAATCACCTCAAGCTTGCTAGACATCAAGCTACTGCTGAAAGATGTACTAGTCCTACTCCAATTTTCTATTAAGTAGTTTACTCACTAAAAATCATTCTCATTAAGGATGAATCAGCTTCCTCTCCATCTTAATGTATTAATTCTCTAATAATCATCACCCTTGAGGATGAGCCTGCTACCCCCCTCTAATCTTCTATTTCAGATGAAATTCCTTGGACTCTCTTTACAGTATAAATCAATCACCTCTAGCTTGCTAGACATCAAGCTATTACTGAAAGATGTGCTAGTCCTACTTCAGTTCTCTATTAAGTAGTCTACTCATCAAAAATCATCCTCATTAAGAATAAACTAACTCTCTCTCCACCTTGATGTGTTAACTCTCTAATAATCATCACCCTTAAGGATGAGCCTGCCACTCCCCTCTGATCTTCTATTATTAAACTCTCTAAGACTTCCTCTCTGTCTTAACATGTTAACTCTCCAATAATCATTATTCTTAAGGATGAGCCTGCTACCCCCCTTCAATCTTTTATTCTAAATGGAATTTTTTGAACTTCTTCTACAGCACAAATTAATTACCTTGAGCTTGCTAGACATCAAGCTACTACTGAAAGATGTGCTAGTCCTACTCTAATTCTCCATTAAGTAGTTTACTCATTAAAAATCATTCTCATCAAGAATGAACCAGCTTTCTCTCCACCCCAACATGTTAACTCTCTAATAATTATTATTATTAAGAATGAGTCTGCCACCCTCCTTCAATCTTCTGTTGAGGTTGAACTCTCTCAGACTCCCTCTCTACCTTAACATGTTAACTCTTCAATAATCATTACCCTTAAGGATGAGCCTGCTATCTCTCTCTAATCTTCTATTATTGAACTCTCTGAGACTCCCTCTCCACCTTAACATGTTAACTCTCTAAGAAATATTATTTTTGAGTATGAGCCTACTACTCTCTCATCTTCAGAAATTCACTCCTCATTAACTATTAATACTGAGGATGAACCCACTCTAGTTACATCAGCTCCTATTATATTTAGTACCTCTGGAATTACTCCTTTGACCTTTCAGTTTATCTTTAACCTTTCAGTTTACCTTTAACCTTTCAGTTTATCTTTATACTTAAGAGTATGTGCACCTCTTCCCTTCCCTCTTATAATTATGGAAAAATAAATTCTAGGATTGTAAGAAGATGGAAATTAGTGATTATACATACTAATAGGGATGTTATATAGTGTATCAATTTAATAGAAATGAAGTTACTAAACATATAGCCAAGGCTAAGACACATAATGTTACAGTGCCTCATTGAAAGTATTCATATCCCCCTGCAATTTACACTAAAATCCAGCTCTTTTGATAGTTTTCAAAACCAAATATCTTAACAAATTTATATAGAAGTATATTATTTTAAATGTAGAAGATTTAGGATTAAGATACAATCTAGTGTAAAGAGAAAATGAAAAAAGAAAAGCACATCTAAGCTCTAGAATTAAGATCACACAACTTAATACTCTGATTTGATATGATGTAGCACATCTTCATGATGCATGTTACAGTAAGATGCTTTCTTCTCTGATAAATATGCCTGGAGATGATTAAGAAAAGTATGTATTATCTGCTGAAAATGTTTATTCTATAATGTATCTACTGTAATTCTTTTTAAAAACTCAATTTAACTATCTAGTATAACAGTAATGATTCCTCCTTCAAACTCATTGTGGAGAAAATGCAGGACAGTTTTTGTGTATTAACTAAAGTCATCAAGTACTGCATGGTAGGTTTGATCTAGACTTAGAAGATGTATACTAACACTCTAGGCTATGACATTTAGACTCTCAAGGGATTCAAAATTTATGCCAACCAATGATTCAGATCAAGTGGTAAAAGTTGCATGTAGCCAACCAGAAGGAATATATATAACTTTAGTTAAATCAACACAAGTAATATATTTACCCATAAATTGATTTGAGATTTTGGTGAGACAGCTAGATTCACCCAAAAACTGTATAAAAACCTCAAGGTTTTTATCTATTGGGGGATACAAAAGCTATATACACTCAGAGTTGCCAATGGATTGGGACAAATCATGCTGATTCTAATCTATTTTCAATTAGTTAATATTCAAAGAATAATAGAGAGAGTCTACACAAACTAATATGAACATCAATAAAGCTACCTGAAGATGCAAAATTTGCTAATACATGAATTCTATCATCTTGTGCAATTCAAAGCTGATCTCTTAGAGCCTGACTGGGTCATAAATAGTAAAATTCTTTCAGAAGAGGAATGTTGATTAAAAATGATTTAAGTGAAACATCAGATTCATAAAAAGGTATATCAGCCTGATAGAAGGTATTACTAATATTTATATTCTTATTCTTGCCCTGAACACTGTTACCATTTCAAAAGACATATTCAATAGATAGATCCCTCATATGTAGATACACAGCATTAAATATTTTCTATAAAGAGAATTATTCATCTCAAATCTCAGGTAGAGAGAGTAAAGCTGATGTGTCCCATAATAGCTCTAATTTATCAGGAATAAGTAGTGTGAGGTTGTTAAGTCTGTAATTGAGAAATTTTTATTCCTTTTAAAGGTCAGAGATCTCACTAATAAGAGTAGATAACTCCAATAAGAATGTATTACTATCTATAGCTCACATTGTATTAGTTAAATGCAGAGAAAGAATAATAAAAGGGAGAAAATACTGGGTAATCACTAGGTTTAATATCAGACATTTTGAGTACAGATTTACTTACTTTACAGTAGCATACTTTAATATGATGATTAATATTTATTGCATCTTTAAACATTCTGCATACTAGATAATATTTTCTATCATCTTTGAAACATTCATAATCTTAAGGGACCATTTAATTATAAATTGAATAAGTAATAGCTTCTGATCTATCTTAACACTACTTCCTCATATGATAATAATATTTCTTTAGTGGAATTTATTTCTCATAAAGAGAGCATTCCTTCATTGGGGGGCTCATTGCAAGATGGCTGAGTATGGGAAATAATAAGAGAAACAATAAGAAACATAATAAGAGAGATGATGAGAGAAATAATGAGGGAGATAACAAGAAAGATAATGAGAAAGATAATAAGAGAGATAATGTAGGAGATAATATGGAAGATGATAAGAGAAACAACAAGGAAGATGATGAGAGAGATAATAAGAGAGATAATAAGAGAGATAATGTGAGAGATAATAAGAGAGATAATAAGAGAGATGATGAGAGAGATAATGTAGAAGATAATAAGAGAGATAATAAAAGAGATAATAAAGAAGATAATGAGGAAGATAATAAGAGAGACAATAAGAAAGATAATAAGAGAGATGATAAGAGAGATAATGAGGGAGATAATAAGAGAGATAATGTAGAAGATAATGAGAGAGATGATAAGAAAGACAATAAGAGAGATAATATAAGAGATGATGAGAGAGATAATAAGAAAGATAATAAGAGAAATAATGAGAGAAATAATAAGAGAGATAACAAGAGAGATAATAAGAGAGATAATAAGAGAGATGATGAGAGAGATAATAAGAGAGATAATAAAAAAAATAATAAGAGAGATAATGAGAAAGATAACAAGAAAGATAATATAGGAGATAATAAGAGAGATGATGAGAAAGATAATAAGGAAGATAATAAGAAAGATAATAAGAGAGATGATGAAAGAGATAATAAGAAAAATAATAAAAAAGATAATAAAAGAGATAACAAGAGAGATAATGAGAGAGACAATGTGGGAGACAATAAAAAAGATAATAAGAGAGATAATAAGAGAGATAATAAGAGAGATAACAAGAGAGATGATAAGAGAGATAATATGAGAGATAACAAGAGAAATAATAAGGGAGACAACAAGAGAGATGATAAGGGAGATGACAAGAGAGATAATAAGAAAGATAATATAGAAGATAATGTAGGAGATAATGTAAGAGATGATAAGAAAGATAATGAGAGAGACAACAAGAGAGATGATGAGGAAAATAACAAGGAAAATAATATGGAAAATAATAAGGAAATTAATGAGGAAGATAATAAGAAAAATAATGAGAAAAATAATAAGAGAAATAATAAGAGAAATAATAAGAAAAATGATAAGGGAAATGATAAGGAAAATAATGAGGAAAATAATGAGAGAAATAATAAAAAAAATGATAAGAGAAATAATAAGAGAAATAATAAGAGAAATAATAAGGAAAATGATAAGGAAAATGATAAGAAAAATGATAAAAAAAACAATAAGAAAAATAATAAGAAAGATAGAGCTTGCACTGTAAGATTCATAAATCCTACTTTACATGAAATAATTGAAATGATGTATATTAATTAAAGATAGGTACTAGTATAGCCTATCTGATAGCCTATAAATATGTACTGAGTATAGAATTCCTACCTTTCCCAATTGAGCTAGTAAAATCTATAAATATATACTGGGTATACAATTTCTATTATTCCCAATTAAGCTAGTATAACTCACAAATATGTACTGGGTACATCAGGGTAGAATTCCTACCTTTCCCAATTGAGCTAGTATAATTTACAAATATATACTGGGTACAGAATTCCTACTGTTCCCAATTGAGCTAGTATAATCTATAAATATATACTAGATACAGAATTCCTACTATTCCCAATTGAGCTAGCACAATCTGATAAGAAAGATAATAAGGAAAACAACAAGAGAAATAATAAGGAAAATAATGAGAGAAATGATGAGAAAAATAATGAGAGAAATAATAAGAAAAATAATAAGAAAAATGATGAGAGAAATAATAAGGAAAATAATAAGGAAAATAATAAGAAAAATAATAAAGAAAATGATAAGAAAAATGATAAGAAAAATAATAAGAGAAATAATAAGAAAAATAATAAGGAAAATAATGAGGAAAATGATGAGGAAAATAATAAGAAAAATGAGGCTTATACTATAAGACTTATAAATTCATAGTTATATAACCTATATTCTTACTTACTTAGATTAGTATGATTGAAGAGACTTTAATTACTAAAATATGAGAATCTATCTACTATATAATCATGTAATTATACTAAGTCTAATTAGGTAACTAAAGACTTACAGCTACTAATAGTTGGTTGGCTGCATATCTATCTCAATGATAATTAAGTTTCTACATTAATAGATTATAGCCCTCTTCTTTACATTTTAAATTGCTAAGCCAGTTATTTCAATATGCTATATTTATTTTAAAGATTATCTAGCTTCCTAATAAGAACCTAGTAAATCAAAACTAAATATAATATTTACTAATTATATCTCTACAGTGGTTCTTAGCAGCCTGCAGCACCTCTCATGGGCAGCTCTGATGCTGTACCTCTTCTAGATGTATCACAGCAAAATCATAAAAATACTAGAATCATAAAAATAAAAATAGGTACCTTTTATATAGCATTCCCAAATAAAAGGTACTTATAGATATTTTTTTTTAAAAATTAATTTCTCAACAACCATAAGAGATATAGAGCTCATACTCTAATAGAAGCAAGCTGAATGGCTAAAGAATAACTTAGTTAAAAAGATTTTTACTATTTTCTTTTTATTCTTCTTTTATTTGAGGTTTTCTATTTTTACACTAAAAATTTGAGCACATTTTAGGTTTACAGAGAATGAGTAAATATAAAAGAACTTTTTTAGTTCTAAGTTCTTCCTTAGCTATTTAAGATGCTTCTATTAAAATATATACTCTATATCTCATGTGGTGGTTGAGAAATAGGGAGAAATAGAAAAAGTGTTTTTAAGTACCTTTTATATGAGAATGTCATATAAAAGATACCTAGTCTCTCTTTTTATGATATTAGTGTTTTTATGATTTCACTGTAATACATCTAGAAGAGGTGAGTCTACAACTAGATGCTGTGGGCCACCAGGTCAGCAGTAAAGGCACAATTAGAAGTTAAAAAGATAGTATCAAAATACTCAAAAATCATCCTTACTCTAAGGATTGATTCTTTTTAGTCAAGTTGGATTCTTACAGTTATAAGCCTGGGAAAATCCCTTACAGAGATTACTTCTATCTATAACATACCTATTCTCCATGGTTCAAATCTGGATGCTCTGGAAGAAATCTCATTTTCATGAGATCTTGCAGCTAAAAATGTCATAGTCAAGCACTATTAAGGGGCCTGAGCACCATCATAACTTACTACTAATCAGATACCTACACTAAGTGCTCAACCTTTCACACATGAGTTTACCATCTCTAGCACTAGAAACTGCCTCTCACAATCAATAATTTCTCAGGGGATAAAACATACTTAGAATCATTCTTCCCTTAAGGATTGATCCTTTTTGGTCTAGTTGGATTCTCACACTGGTGGCCCCTCAATGACTTTTCCCCAGTAATCTCTATTATAACTTCATAGTGATTTCCCTATGATACCTGCAGCCCTCTTTCCTCCTATAATTTCCCTGTACAGTGCTTCTCCTATAATGCTTGCAGCTTTCCTTCCTATGATTTTCCCCTCTACAGTAGTAGAGGGGCTGGGGGCATCATAAGAGAAGCACTGTAGATAGAAGAATCATATATATGAGGGAGAAGAGCTACTATGAGCATTATAGGGAGGTACTGTAGGGGAGAAATTATAGGGTTAAGGCTGGCTGCAGGCATCATAGGAGAAGCACTGTACAGAGAAAGATTATAGGTAAGAAGAGAGAAATTATAGATACATTGAAATATTAATTATTTTATATGTAAAGCTATGTATAGGCTATGCCTTTTTCAAAATAGTCATTTCTTGGGCCAGGTGCATTTAGCTAAAGTATGGGGTGTATTTATCACACCCTGAAAATAGGAAAATATAAGGAAAAAGAAAAGAAAATGTGACCATGGGAGAGAGCACTGAGGAACTGTAGTAAAACTCATAGTGCTGAGACAGTCTATTAGCACTATATTCTCATAAAACTTTTAAGCTTAATTATGTTAGCTATGCTGAGTAAGCTATTTAATAGTGGAGATCAGCTTAGCTAATATAAGCAAACTAGCCTAATTACTCTAAAATAGCTTCTAGGCACACATTCTTTTTCTAACCTCAATAAAAAGGCTTGTTGGATAACTACTTCCACACAATGTCATTAATTGATTGAATCTGGGTGGTGAAAAAAGGACACTAAAGTTTACTAGTGCCTAGATGAGGAGAGAGGAAAGCACTGTTTACTTTTTAGTGGAAAATACATAAACTTTTCTTCTCTCTTTAATAAAAAACAGGAGAATTGGTTTTCAAGCTCTATTTATATATTCAAATATTTCTCTGAAATATCTATGGATAATAGTGATCATCACCCTAACATGCAGTGCTGATGCAGATGACCACCTAAGTATCTATCAAAAAGAAAAGGAGATAGAGTGTGAAAGTAAGAGTAGTAGAAATAAGACTAAGTAAGAAGAGAACAAGCACAAGAAAATATAACTCAGAATAAACCTAATTAGTTAACTCATAACTTTAAGCCTCTGAATGATTCTTTCCTGCCATTAAACTCTTCTTAATACTTAGATGCTATTAAGTCATCTGAAGGTTCATCTAATGCTTCTAGAGGTTTAGAGTATGATTTTAATATAATAGTAATTAATCAAGAGGAGAATCAAATGAAGTAATTATTTGAATAAAATGATAGTCACCATCTTAACCTGCATTATTAATATAGATGACCACCTAAGTATCCATCAAAAAGAGAAGGAGATAGAGTGCAAAAGTAAGAGTAGTAGAAATAAGATTAAGTAAGAAGAAAACAAGTATAAGAAAATATAATTTAGAATGAACTCAATTAGTTAATTTACAACTTTAAGCCTCTAGATGATTCTTTCCTGCCATTAAACTCTTCTCAGCACTCAGGTGCTATTAAGCCATCTGATTATCCTGTTCTGGCTATTACCTGTAATGATAATAATAGTGAGGTTTTTTTACCTACACTATTTTCAAGATTGAACTAATCAATATACTCTAGATCTAACAAGTTATAGCTCCAAGCCTTATAACCCCTTCATCAGGCTAACTGGAGATAATGATAGAGTAAGAGTATCATCTGAATAGAACTCTAAATATTTCTCTAACTTTAAATTTAGTGATGATCCTCCTTTATCTATAAATAATAATAATAATAGTAGTAAGTAATTTATTATCTATACTATATTCTATAATAAGCTAAACAGTATGCTAGACTCTATAAATTATAGCCTGAAACTAGATTACTCTTCTATCAGACTAAATAGAGAAGCAGCTATCTCCCAGACTGAGGTTCTGATTTCAGACTTTACTGTTGCCACACCACCTTTAGGGCTATACTATTTAGACTCATAATTGCTTACTCAGAAGATAGTTAAGTAGCTTCAGAATTATCATGGCTACTTTAATTTAGCTGATTATATTATAACTTCTACACCAATCAATATAGTATCTCTAAGTGAGATGATGAGCTGAAATTGCCTAGATATACTCATAAAAGAGAATATCTTCTACTATTTAACCTCTTGAGAGATCATACTTCTACCAGAAAAATAATGATAGCTATACAGTGAAAAGCTAGTTTCTATTACTATTACTATATCTTCCTCTACTATAGCTACTACCTCCTTACTGAGTAGTAATAACTCTACAACTTACTCTACATTACATTTAATATCACTAGAAGCTCTCTCATCAGACTCTACCCTTACTGTAGATCTGAATTATAATACTATCTCACCCCCTCAGTCACTACAAGCTATATTGGATATTGATAGTGCTGGAGGGTTTGCTTCAACCCTGGCTCTAGCCAAGTAAGATCTTGAGTGGAGATTAGGATGGCCTTTAGTTAGTAATCTTTAATCCTCTCTTCATCTTACTGCTATTCCAGTCTCATACTTAAATCTAGAAATAGGCCAGCCATGCTAGACCTATAAATCAGTACACCAGATTCCACACCTTTCACTTGAATAATTAGTTGGGTTTCTGCAGATAGAGGTCTATATGCTATTCCCAAAGCTCTTTAATTTACTTCTTAAGAATTATATTCTCTCAAAAGATCAATTTATATAATGAATTGATAAGATATTCCTTTCTGCTCTTCATGTCAGCTACCTCTCATCTGCTCTTCAATAATTACTATTTAGTGCTGAGTAAATCCTTCTTAATGCAACTGCAGCTCAGGTTAAAAATTATACTCAGACATAATATGAGTAGCCTTGAAAGCAAGACCTTTATTACACCCTATAATACTCTGACTTACTTAAGCTTTAAGATGAAGTCAAAAGATTAGTTGAAATAGTAAGATTATTACATTTCAGAAATCCTCAACTTCTACTCACCATAAAAAACCTCAAACTCTTAATATAAGTTAAAATCTGGTCAGATGTGTGTCAACACTTCATGGGCATGTAGGAGCATGCTATTAACACACAGTATCTAATAGAGGATTTCTATGATATTGCAAAAGAGACTATATTAGAATGGAGTTACCTCTTTAATCAGCAGCTCTCTAACACATTACTCACACTTATATGATAATAATGTTGCATGGATTGCTTCTGTGACTAGCTTACTAATTCAGAAGTCTCAGTTGAAACCCAAGATAGTAATATGTCATCCTCAGATTCTAACTAGAAGACTATGATTGAGGGGAGAGCATCCTCTAAATTTCAAAACCCTTCCTGCCTTCAAGTCTGAAGGTCTAATCAGATTAGGGGCTAGAGAAATAATAATATAGTAGCTCTGAATTTAGACACCACAGCACAAGATGAATATAATAATAGCAGTGAAGATAGTTATAAGGATGAAGAGCTGACATCTGATTCTGAAGTTAAGTCTACTGATTCTAAAGCTAAGTTTACTGGTTCTGAAGCTAAGTCTACTAGTAGCTCTGACTTACCTCTAAATAATAATCATAAGAGAGCTATCTAGAAGAAAAAGTTCTACCCACTATCATTTCTGTGAGATATAGAGTTTTTAACACTAGAGTTAGTTTGTTACTTCTCACTTCACAGATGCAGGCTGCTCTACTGCTAGCTGTATAATGTCTCTAAGGGTATTCTTGCCATTAAAAAGAATTATGCCTTTCATAATTAAAGCCTAGAGACTCTAACATTGGACCCTGGGCTAATTAAAGTCTGATAGCAAGTTAAAAAGACTACTAGTAATTCCCCCTCTACATTACTTTCTGCCTACAGTCACACTAAGTAGTAGTGCTGTGCCTCCCTGACTGGCTGCTATAACTAATCTTTTGAAATCTGAGAGGAGTACTGAGTTACTGGGACTCTTCTGGCAGCAATCAATCAGAGCTTCCAGGAGGAAGGCTTAGCTGACAGGCCTCTTATTATATTACCTATTATATTAACTTGCCTAGTACCATTCTTCTATTATCTAACAGATAAAATTCTTGGATGGCTGCAGTGAAATATCAACAAGCTTTATACTGAATTTGAGATGATATACAGCCTGTAGCTACAAGTAGTAGTACACTGAGAGTATACATAGATTATAATAATATTCTTATGGTGCCTATAATATATATATAATAGCCAGGGCAACCACATTCAACACAGTAATAATCTATGACTTGATTAAAAGGTCAGACTGCTGCTGCAGGGCTCTGATTAGAAATGAATATAGAAAGGTGTTGAAATGAACTTTATAATAAAAAAGTATGAATATGCATGAATTCTGGATAAGCTGGATTGAGCAGCTATAATCTTCTATTTACCACATTAAATATATATAGTCTTTAATACTCTGAGCCTTCAGTCTGCATTTAAAAGATAATATCAATAAGTTACATCAGTTAAAAGTGACTTCATCATATTTAATGATGTATTTGTTTAAATGCATCAGTAGCAAGCTGATCATTCTCAGTCTGTACTGCTTTTTTAACTGTTAATGGACCTCTATCTCTAGGTTTTCCAGAAAGATATCTTTAATACACTCTCTAGTAGAGCTAAGAAGAATGCACTAGATTCAGCACATTTTAATGCTATCTGTTATAAAGATATTCTACTTATAAGAAATAATATCTGCAAGGTCATCAGCAAAAAATTTTTTTTACTCTACTTTAGTGTGTCAAGTCATGTAGCTTGTATGTTAAAAGTACTTGAGCCAGCTCTGAGCTGACTCTAAATCAGCACAAAAATCACAATCTTGCTCCTGTAGTCTTCAGACTTTAAGTGATCTGCATGTAGGCCTCACACCCCTCTGATATTATGTGGGATGTTGACTGTCCCTATGTTGTCTCAGAGTAATCTTGTGCATGAAGAGAGAATCCTGATGCATCTTGTACATACCTTATTATATGTTCTTCCTTGATGTTGGTGTGTGCATGAAGGGAGAACCCTGATGCATCTTATGCATGCCTTATTACATGTCCTTCCTTGGTGTTAGTATGGGTTGAAAGGCAAGGCTCTGATAGATTATATATATATATATATAATTGATTATGTATGTAATTACTATTACTACATTATATAAATATATTATTATTAACTAACTACTCTGTCTGCTTCATACATCTGGATTTCATACAACCTTGCATCTTCATCTATTAGCATGTTTTGCATGTTGTAACAAGCCAACTATCTTTATAGTCATCCATACTGTTACCCTGATTATAAGTTCATGATAATAAATCTAAGTAAGCTAATCCTACTATTCTTTACTCTTACCACTATTATTTACTATCATCATCATTGTTGGCTATCACCTCCATTGTTTGCTTGCACTGTCATTATTAACTATCTACTATTATTTACTATTATTACCTATTAATCTTATTAGAGCCATCCACACTGTGAAACATGAGTACAATGAGATACAACATCTAGTGATATCTCATGAAATGTGGATGTACTCTGTCCACTAATAGGGTTGCCTGTTTGATAGCTTGAACAGGGAGTAGGTCATCTGGACATCTGGTTTTCCTTTTATAGTCTTCCTCCCTAAGGCCCTAGGTAGATTATAGAGTAAGATTGCTTCGATTGGTACACTTTCATATCTCATTAGGGATATGGAAGTATATCAATTAAAAGAACCTTACCCCTAAATCTACCCTGAGCTGACTCTATTCCTAGGCACAAGCTATAGCATATTAAGTTGGGAAACTGTGTAGGGGCTAACTGTCTGAGAAAGAGTCAAAATCAATGATGATAGTGATCATTATTGATCATCTACTACCACCATTATGTGCTGTTGCTGTTATTGTTGGTAGTTATTATCATTATTTACTATTACTATTATTATTAGTAGTCTCACAGGCACAGGCACACACTGCATGTTGCTTTAGAAGATATTAGGAAGCCCAGATAGTATGTCATGAAGTGAGGGCAAGAAAAAGGGCTACCTAAATAGTATACTATAAAGTGAGGGCAAGAAAAAGATAGCATACTACAAAGTGAGAGTAAGAAAAAGAGCTGCCTGGATAATATACCACAAAGTGAGAGTAAGAAAAAGATAGCATGCCATGAAGTGAGGATGAGAAAAAGGGCTGCCTAAATAGCATGCTATGAAGTGAGGATAAGAACAAGAGCCACTCAGATAGCATGCCATGAAGTGAGGGTGAGAAAAAGAGCTATTGAAAAAAAGTAGAAAGAGTTGTAGAAAGAAATGAAGTCTACTTTTTAATAATAATAGCTGTTATTATTAATTATCTATTATTATCATTATATGCTATTACTATCATTATTAATAGTTGTTGTCATTATTTGCTGTTGCTGTTATTATTGATTATCTTATAAATATAGATGCACACCTCATATTACATTGAATTATCTTTATTATTTGTTACTATCATTATGTGCTGTTGCTGTCATTATTGATTGTCTCATAGGTGTAGATGCACACTACATGTTATATTAAATTATCTTTATTATTCATTGCTGTCATTATGTGCTGTTGCTGTTATTATTAGCAGTTATTACTATTATTTGTTGTTGCTGTCATTATTGATTATCTTATAAGTGTAGATGTATATCACATGTTGCTTTGGATTGTCTTTATTATTATCTATCAGAGTGAGATGTAAAATCTCAAGTAGTAAGATACCTAATTGTTACTTAAAAGACTAATAACCTCAATCTTATATCTATTATAATTTAGTGTAGAGGTAACTTTAACATTAGAATCCTCTTTCTTAATAGATAAATTACTAGCTCCTCAGCTCTTTTTGTGTTTTAAAGTTTAAGTTATAGATAAAGTGGTGTTACTTCTTTTGTACTTAACTGCCTATATATGCTCCTGCTTAACTATTACCTCATACTAGTTATAAGTTATATACTAGGGTTTTTTTGAACAACCTAGTACCTATAGCTGATAGTAAACTTTTCATCTGGGAATATTTACTGTTGCTATCATTATTAGCTGTTAGCTGCCACTACTATGTGTTATTACTGTCATAATTTGTAGTCAGCTATTATTATCATTATTTACTATTACTATTATTATTAGCTGTTAGTCATTGTTGCCTTTATTTGCCCTTACTATCATATACTAAATAAAGATATAGAAGTCAAGCTAATATAATCTCATGATTCTATAAATAAATCAATAATCTAACATCAACACTAATAATGTAGAGAGATAGTGATTTAAAATCCAAAAAAGGAAATAAATTAGTAGTGAATAAAGATAAAATAGAATCCACACAGGAGATAAATAGCATACAGATATGTAAAGAATGTCAGGATCAATGAAGATAACTAAAGAGACTATTAAAATAATGATTAACCTCATATAACTAGTGATTATAGGCCTCAAACTCAGAGATCAACTGAGTAAATGTAGCAGGCAAAATGGAGATAGACTGTACTAGCACAGCCAACAGAGCTGTCTCATGCACTCATTTGAATAGAATCCCAAATAATCACTAAAGGTAGCAAGAAAACAGAAGGACTGAAGGCCAGACAGGGTCTAGAAGACAGTAGAAGATGCTTATTAGAATGAGAGATAAATATAGTGATAATGTAGAAGCAAGATATATATGATAAAGAGGTAGAAAATGTAGGATGATGAGGATAGAATGAAAAGAGAAGATTAGAGTAAAGAAATTAAATCAAGTAACTTACCATATAATTAAAAGGTAGTGAGTAAAATTACACTAAAATATCTAGATTTTTCTCACTGCTAATAGTGTTCTGTGACCCAATCTACTTTATATATATTTAGTAGTCAGCTGTTATTGCTATTATTTGCTGTTGCTATTATAGTTGGCAGTTATCATTATTATTTACTGTTGCTGTTATTGTTAGCTGTTAGCTGTTAGTCACTATCATTATAGGCTATTACTATCATAGTTGGTAGTTAGCTGTTGTTGCCATTATTTACTATTACTATTATTATTAGCTGTTAGCTGTTAGCTACTATCATTATATACTATTATTATTATAGTTAGTAGTTAGCTGTTGTTGCCATTATTTGCTGTTGCTGTTATTATTAGCTATTAGCCATTAACTACTACTATTATATACTATTATTATTATAGTTGATAGTCAGCTGTTGTTGCCATTATTTGCTGTTGCTACTATCATTTCTAATTAACCTTTACTGTTACTACTATTACTACTATTATTTGTCATTGCTCAAGCACAATGTTTAATGCTTGAATTATCTCTTCCTTAGAGCTGAGGAGTGTACTGGTATTAAGAGATGCTAAATACTTAAGAAGTGATGCAATATTAAGGATACCCACTGAGAGAACTCAGACTTGGTAGATTTAAGTATTTAGAATAGATTTATCTTTATCATTCTAATAGTATGTAATTAAGAATGCTATTTTCTCATCTATATTGCTGAGAGCTGTTCTACAGACTAATATAACTTTATAGTCTGTAGCAATATAATCTTTTATATCATCAAAATTTTCCTCTAATATTATCTCATATATTTATTTCAGCTTTCTGCCAGAAGGTAGCTCTTTTGATAGTTCTTATTTGCTATCTAGAATCCTGCTTGAACCAGATGCCTCTAGTGCTAGTGTTAGTGCTGCTTGACTCTGACATGCTAATATTATTATTACTATCAGAGTTGTATTATAGGTTCTGGTGGTTGCTAATGATGAAGTTATAACTACTGATATTCTCTCTGTATTTGGAAATGCTCTTCATGTAGCTGCCATAGTCTAGAAGGTAGAAGGTTCTTATTAAGTAGAGTAGGTTATTATCTCTATGCTGCTTGACTCTAACATGTCAGTATTGTTATTGCTATCAAAGTCATATTATAGATCCTAATGATTACTGATGGTAGAGTTATATCTGCTGATATTTTCTTTATATTTGAAAATACTCTCTATGTGAGTGCTATGATATGAAGTCTGAGAAAGTAGGTTCCTTATATTACTTCTCAATCTTCTGAATCTTAGTAGCACTGTGAAAGTCACCATGTCCTGCATGTTGACACTATTATTAGCTGTTACTTCTATTATTAGTCATCATTCTAATCATTCACTATTAGGGCCACTCTGTTTACTCTGTTAATTAATTGAGTGAATCTAAAGAGTAATATTTCTATAACTTACTTATTAAATCATCATTCTCCTGTGCCTGCCTTTCTCAGCCTCTTTTCCCATATATCCACCTGCTTTCTTACCAAACTCATAAAGTTAGAATGGTAGATAGTATTATATTAGTCCCAATCAATATAATAATTGATGAAGTATACTGACTGTTGACCCTACTTCAATGAGAAAAACTTTAGAATTATATGAGCACTTTGAACCACATGTTCTAAAGAGTAGAATTATTAGTTGGTCAAGTACTATCTTTAATTTATCTGACTTGAAGTAGGCTCCTCAATCTTAAGTATACTAGTAATCTCATGTGGAAGTCCAGTTGATCCTCCATGAAGCTGGAAAATATTAATGAAGACATCTATATATATAACACTTTGTAAAGAATCCTCATCATAGACCTTCTGTGTATGATTTTTGACTGTAAGAATGACCTCAAAATGTCTAACTCTCTATCTATTTGTAAGAGACTATTAATCTGTCTTCTTCTTCTGAATCTAAATATGATTCTTATGTCAGCTCTTTCCTTCCTCCTACTTAAGACTACATCTAATTAGCTCCTATTTCAGTCTATCTTCTTTTACTAACTCATATCCATTGATTTACTAATAGAATATTAATCTGTGAAGCTATATAACATACTTATCTACTCATAAAGGATCTGACTCTAGATGATCAACTATAGTTTCAGAGTTCTCTATGCTATTATGTTTCTTTTGCATCTCCCATATAAATACTGTAAATACCTCCTGAAGACCATCCAACTGTAGTTACTAATATAGACTCCCAAAGTGTATCTTATCCTGTGGAAGACCCCCCCTCTTTACTTCCTTATACTTATAGGCCATCAGATTAAGAGTCATACTGGGCTTGCTGACCTTGATATTAATGGAAGTATCAAGTTTGCTTGGAGAACTAGCTATTTACATGTAGGCCTTAATGCTGTGCTAAAGGGTCTGGCAGTTAACTTGATATATAATATATTTAATAATCTGAACCTTAAATTCATTGTACTTATTATACTTATTTGTTTGACTAAATGGCTTTTTCACTAAATATTTGTGAGTACTCTCTAAGCTGCTTGTGTCTACACCATTGGTAGTCCCCATCAATTGAATAAAATCAACATAGTGTTGAATAACATGGAACTTCAGGAAGTTAAAATAGCTGTCCTTTTGATATTTACTGAAGACATACTTTAATTTATTGATTTAATATAGTATAGTTTCTATATACTCTAGAGTTTCATCATCATGAGATTAGTAGTCAGCAAGCATTCAGAAGTCCATAATTACTCATAAGAAAAAAATTATGACATCTGCCTCTAAACCTTTAATTAAGGGTGTAATGGCAGGAATCAGCTGTTGCATCAGGGCCTTCTGTTTGACCCTGATCCATTATTTAACCTCACTGAAGTTCTTTTGGAATATCTTTAACCTAGTAAACCTGAGAACCAGCTTCAACTGCTCATCCAGTTGCTTTATATCACCTAAATCCTCTATTAACACAGTCATTATAGAATCAGTCTGTCTTCTCTTATGAATAGTATCCTTCAGGTGCTATCTACACTAGGTCAGCAGATAGTCAAGCAACTCTTTAAGCAACTAATGTAGGGGATTAAGCATCATTGCTGCATGAATATTGGTGAATTTGTGGCCCCAGATAAAGTTAGATACAGGGTGAACACTCATATTAGCATTGATTTTATCTCTTTCTAGTTGTTAAATGGTATCTTTCATATATTCATGTGTTTATAATGGCCATCTGATTTGTAGATTCTTATGTTCTTTAGAGGGGACCTAGCATATTGTATAGTGTGAGTTACTCTTAACTTCTATAAGAATGATTTATTCTTCATAGTCAGCCATTAATTCAGTAATGATGGGAAAACACTTCTAGTAGCATTCATTAGCATAAAGAATGATAATATTATCAATTAAAAGTTTTTTAATGGCTTGTGAAGCTATCAGCTTTATTTTCAATATATTACTTAAGGCTCTTTAGGATGACTCACATTTAAAAATCTATTTCATAACTATATGATAGATAGTTGCTTTCATACCCTGATCCTCCTTCATTTTGATAATGAGTAGAAACCCAATCAGGATCAAACTAGAGACATCTTGTTTTTATTGCACATAACTGTTCAGATTCCCAATTGTCATATAAATTGGCTAGGCAGATAAATCACTGTGATATTAGATTAGAATCATCTTATCAACAGTAATAAGTAATGGCATAACTGTGGTTTCATCCTCAAGTTTCTCCTGGGTGTTCCACTACCAATCTGCAGTGTGTATCTCAGTGTATACTCAATGATTCTTTTGATTGAATACTCATACAGGCATATAGGTAAAATGTTCCTTGAAAGCTTCATGTCTGAATAGAAAGGAGATAATAGGTAGAACATTCTGATAGTAGAACTAATATTCATTGATAGAACTATTATTAATTATACTATCTACTATTATGATCTCTACTCTCTAATTCCTCATTGATATTTCCTACTTAATAGCATCAAGCTTGTGTTTCCATTCATCTGCACTATCAAAGCTCAACTGGTTGCTCCAAGTTTTCAATATAGGGGTTTTGAATCAGGCAGTTACATCTCTCTTTATTATCTGGTTATTGTTGAAGTACATTGTCAAGCCAAAGTTTTATTCATTTTTGAAGGAATAGAAGATATTATTCTATATCTATCTGTTTAGAGGTAAAGGTGGACCTAGTGCTATTACTAGTAATACCCTAACTAAGTGTTCTAACTCTTGCTTGTAGGCAACTATCTGTACTGTAGTTACACTGAGGCAGCCCTCCTGTACTGAGAATAGTGGTATGATAACTGTGAATTCAGATGACTATGACTCTACCTGCATGTTTAAGAGCTCTACTAGAGACTTGAAATTCATTAATATGACTGTATCATTATCTCCATTAATTTGTAGTACATCATCAGAAGGGTTGAAGTCAACTGGCAATTAACATCAGTTATTATCTGACATCAAATAATAGTTTAAACTCATCTTGCATATGAACAGCTTTATCATCTTTCTATATCCCTCCTCTCTAAATACTATTTATAATAGATTTTAAGTTGATCTGAATGCATTTTCTGCAGCAATAAGACTCATGTTGATTAAGTCCACTTAGATTTAATATCATAAACTTATAACCATCATGAGGGTATAGGTGTCTGTCAGCAGTTTATTTTTTATATGTCATATTTGTGATCCAAAGTAATCTCTATGTGTATAGAAAAATTAATGTGAAATAGCTGATGAAACTCCAAATCACAACATTCAGTAGGTGGTGACTAATAATCTCTGTTAGTGTGAATATTGTGAATCATGTGGTGCCAACTAACTGTTAAATTTGTGACTGTGAATATTGAACTGCTAAATTTGTAAGTCATATAATGTCAATCAACTATTAAATTTGTGATAGTAAATATTGGACAGCTAAATTTATAAGTCATATGGTGCTAACTAACTACCAAATTTGTGATTATAAATGTTGGACTGCTAAATTTGTGAGTCATATAGTGCTAACTAACTGCTAAATTTATGACTGTAAATGTTGGACAGCTAAATTTATAAGTCACATAGTATTAACTAACCACTAAATTTATGACTATGAATGTTGAACTGCTAAATTTGTGAGTCATATAGTGTCAATCAACTGCTAAATTTGTGACTATAAATATTGGACTGCTAAATTTATGAGTTGTCAATTAACTGTGAAGGTTTTTGGACTACCAACATTGCAAATTATGTTGGGTTGTGAATGTTGGCCAGGATAGAGTGCTATAGAAGGATATAACTTAGAGTGAAGTATTCAAAGGACAATTTAAAGGTAAGATGACTGTTGTTATTACTTTACAGCTACTAAATATAAAATCTAACTTAAACTGATTTTCAATCCTATCTACTAACATCATGCTAGAGTTATTGCATCCTCCCTCTGCTACTTCTCCTGTACTAATTAATCAGCTGACTCATATGATGCTTGCATAGTGATTTTATTAAGCTTCAGCTGCAAGTTCTGATGGTAAAGAATCCTCACTTCAACCTTCATGTCTTCATATACTGTCTGGTGGTAGTAGGTCTTATTGTTTTTCTAGTCTATTTGAGTAATTTAGCCTGTAGCCTGTTCTTCATTGGTCTGTAGTCATTTGGGGGTCAATAGAACTAGATGATGGGCTCTGACAAGTATGAATCTCTAGGTGAGAATTTTTAGAGTAATGATGATGATAAGTGGGATTTTTCCATCACAGTGGTTATATGATTCCTAATTGAAGTTGAATGCATCAATTAGATCTTATCTATTTAAGGCTATTATACACCCATATAGTGTTGTAATAGAATAATTAAGTCCCTTAAGGTGCTAGAATTCAGTTAGCTCACACTGTTGTATCATATAAATTTATAAGGGGTAAGTAAATATATCTCTTCTAAAATGGCAATAATGGCAGGTTCAGGGATAATTATCACTAATTTCTCAGTGTAATTAGTATAGTCTTGAGACATTACCAGATCAGCCAGCAGCTTTTCAATGAACTTCACCTTTGCCCCCTTAACAAGATCTATAATAAAGAGGGAGTAGGGTATTGGAGATAAAGAAGTATTCTTTTTTGATTGAGATTTTTATATACTTTTATCATTCTTATCTTTCTCTACATTAAGTTCCTCATTGATGAAATGAAACTCAGGCTAGCTATCATCAAAATCATTCTCATTCTCCTCATCTAAGTAACCCTCCTCATTTTCCTTATTTAAGTCATCTGAGTCATCTGAGTCCCCATCCTTGTTGGTATCCACATCCTTAGGGTCATTGTTATTTTGGTGTTTGATGTTGTTTTGGAATTTGATGTTATTTTAGAATTTAATGTTATTTTAAGATTTAATGTTGTTTTAGGATTTGATGTTATTTTAGGATTAGATAATATTTATAGCTTCAGGGAAAATTACTAGTATATAAGCATGGTGAGAATTTTTAAAGAATATAGATATATATAGGGTTGGTTCTGAATTCTTTCTATCTCTTTGCAACTATAAGTTATGAGCATTCATAAAGGCTGTTTTGATAGCTGCAATGACTTTGGCCTCTATCCCCTTTATAGCTTCTTTTTGAGTATTAATTAATTCAATTATGATATCACAGTCCTCATGTGGGGGGAGGTCAATAATATTCTTACCAAACTATTTGTAATTAGTATCTTGCTGGATCATGATATATTTAAGAATCTATGCAAATAGAAGGATAAATCCCCTCAGTTAGGTCTTAGATACTTCTATTATACTATAAGTCTTCATGCAGTTGTCTAGTGCAGTAGAGATGTCCTAACTGAGCTTTTTGAACTCCTCCTGATAGGCCTGATGTAGTATGTCTGATTCCAACTAATAATTGATTTCCAGAAGGCCTATTCAATACTGTAAGTTACAAGAGCCTTTCTCAAATAGAGTTCTGAATATCAATCAGACATTAGAATCAATTAGTGGTGATTTAACATCATTATGAAGTTTCTTCTTTATTTCATTCAGAATGAAATGAAAATTATGGATAGTTATACTATTCTTACCCTTCTCCAGATGAGATTTATCATGAATCAGTAGTCCTCAGTTCCATGCAGGCATTGATGTTAGGGTTTAATGCATATGGTCTATCATGTATGGTGTTGTCAGCACCATACAGTTATTAAGCTTAGCATGGGGTACAAGGTCTTTAGAGATGGATAAAAGTAGATATACCTTGGCACTTGGACTGTGCTTCTTAAACCTCTTAGCCATAAAACTCTCAGAAGAGATGGAGAGCTGCACAAACAATCTCAATGGTGACTTAGAGTTAATAACATTTATGAACTTATTAACTCATACAGATAAAAGTAATAATAGGGTCATAATGAGAGAATAATCCCTTCTGATTCTCCACACCTTCAGCAGTGCCTTCTGATTGGTGTGTAGCTCTTAAATCATAGTATAGAGGCATCTGAAGGGCCATTGTGACTGTGTTGGGCATGGTGTAGTAGGAGTTGTGTCTTTTTGAAGGTGTTTATGGGCTGTTTTGGAATTGAACTCTTGGGATTCCCTAACTGAATCATAATTTAATGCCAGTAAGAACCTAAGAATAATATAGATAATCTACTCAGTGGTTTTCCCAAGCCCCATCTTGTCATCTAGAATGCTCCTCCCCACTTTGTTGTCTGCCAACAGCATCCAGAATGTAGTAAAGGTCTGGTAGCTGAAGAATGCTCTCTTCATATATGATATTTTAATTTTAGTTGAGAGATCTTTGTAGTCCACTGTCTTATCCTCAAATATGAAGAAGTGGGCAAATAAACTCTCATTGTGTTTGATGAGTTAGTGGCATCTTATTGTGTCTACTACTTGAAAAATTAGACTAATATTATTGAGATTGTGTATATCATCTATCCAAGCACTATTAATATTGATTTCTGGCTGCTCATTGGGATCTGGGATCATAATAACCTCTGGGGTAGGAGTTTTTAATATTGGACTATCTGGGGATGTAGGTGCCTTGAGAGATGACTTAACCTGCTGACTGAGTGTTGAAGGGTTTATTGCTATTTGACTATCTTTTATCTCACTGGCTGGATTGGCAGGGGATGTGGGCACCTTAGGAGATGACTTGACTGATGAATTGTCTTTTGGGATTGGATTATCTTTTGGGATTGAATTGTCTTTTAGGATTGAATTGTCTTTTGAGATTGAATTGTCTTTTGAGATTGAATTATCTATTAGAATTAGATTATCTATTTAAATTGGATTGTCCATTTCAGTGTTGAATGATATAGCAGGAATAGTATCATATTTTGAGGCTTCAATGTTGCCATCATCATCATCAAAGCTGGCTGAATGTTTGTACTTATTGGATTTCTCCTGAATCTTGAACTAAACTACTCACTACTGTAATAGTATATCTAGTTTGGCTGCTCTATCTGCAAAGAAGGCTGCCTTACATTGAGTAATTCATGAGGTTGCTTGACTGATTCTAATGCCAACTAACTGTTCTAAATAGTATAGATCTATAAGAAAGACTTACTGGGCCTCTAGATTGAAATGGATGATGCTATTACTCTTCAGCTCTTCCAGCTAGTCACTGTGGTTCTTTTTTGTAAGATGATTGACTAGGTTTAGTTCTCTAGCTATATGAGATACTAGATCTACTAGTGTACATATAATGAGCTGATTGTCTTTATTCATTAGAGAGTTAATAGTGTGAAACTCTACATGTTGGATCTAGTTATCAAGCATGTTTAGTGTTGATTTAGCAGCTCTGAAATCTGAAGCACAAGTAAAGGGTAGTAAAGACCTATAATTACTACTGTGACTGGCCATTATCATTAGTCTCTCTGATTGATATGCTGATGAGGTTTGCTGTATCAGTGGTGAGAGCTCCTGATACTTAAGACTGAGCTCTTTAGGTTTGACTGATAGATAGATTGGTGTGAATGTTTTAAAATTAGACAGTATTTTGAGATTGAATGGTGTTTTGGGATTAAATGTTATTTTGAGATTGAATGCTGTTTTGAGATTAAATGATTACTGGTCCCTACTGTATTTCTAAGTTATTATATAGACTTATTTGCTGAAGAGGTTAATAATAGCAATCTAGTAATTATCTATAATGCATTTATCATTATTAAGGGGTTTCTCTGCCTATTTGGCAGGAATATCCATTACATCCAACAGGCCTTAACTGATGCATTTATTGATGGTGTGGATTCTGAATTGCCTCTCATAGTTAGTATCCTGCTTGACTGTATGATAGTTGGAGGATACTATGAGCTATTAATTGAATTTAGCCTTGAGCTGGTTCAGATTCTGTACTGCATAGCTCATAACTTTACTAATTACTTCATTGGATAGGGCAACTATGATGGCCTAGATGTGAATATTAGAATGAAAATATTATAAATAGAGGATGTAGTATAACTTACTGACTGACTTAAAGCTTCTTTACTAAAGTTAGCTCTAAAGTTGGTAGGATGGTAGTGGGAAGTTAGCAATGAGTTGGGGCTAGATGTAAAGATCAGAATGAAAATATTATAAATAGAGGATGTAGTATGACTTACTAGTTAAGCTTCTTTATTAAAGTTAGCTTTAAATTTCTGATGTTGGTGGTGGGGTGATAATGATAAGTTAGTAATAAGTTAGGCTGTTATAATGTTATAAGAAGTTAATTGAAAAGTTTATAGGTTTCTCAGATGAATGATTGAGCTAAGGGCTGAACTCTAAAGCTTAAATAGGTTTAGCTCTGTTTATAAGATTGAATGGGGGTGGCTGCATAATATACTATAAATCATCACTGAATCTTTATATTCTAATAATATTGGCCTTACTATATGATTACTTGACTCTCTCCTTTCAACAATTTTGACCTCATAATGTGATCACTTGATCTTCATTACTTTGATTTAAATACTTTCATTAGAACCTTTTATTTGTATACTTTCATCTATGTGATTTCATTTAGAATCTCAGATACTTTCATTGAAATACTTTCATCAGGATGCTTTCATTAGGATGCTTTCATTGGGATACTTTCATTTAATGCTTTTAATCTGGCAACCTTACTTCAACTATTTATTTAATATTAAAACACCATCTAATACTAAAACAACATCTAATATCAAAACAACTTGAACTATATCAATCAATGAGAACTGCAAATACTGGCTAAATAATCATTACTAATTGAATCCCTGCTCATAATGATATGAGCCAGGGAAGAGAGGCAGTGTGCTGGGTGCACACTATATAATACCAAAAAAAAGTAATACTAACTGCTAATTTCATATGAGGGGGATGTGCAAATGAGAAATAACCTATTATTTCAAACATGATCTAATCAAACATGGCTTTCTACTGAATGATGAGGCTGATAGAGGTATGCCTACTAATACTATATAATCCACTTTGATATACTATATATATACTGGTTAATATTTAATAGCTATTGAGTTGAAGTGATGATGTGGAATCTATCTTAATAATAAGCTTCTAAAGATATTCTCAGTGTTGTCTGAATACTGATACTGTTTTTACTCTGGTAAGTAATAATTACTTGCTAAACTTAATTACAGTACTCACTTGATTAGATGATCTGACTGACATGGTGCAGAATGTATTGACCTACTATGAAATTAAGAAGAGGTAGATTTCTTAATCTATCAGATGATGGAGTTTAAGGATCAATCTATCTATACTGAGTGTAGGCAGCCTATCTATTTTATAGTCAAGTTGAGTTGGTAGCTGACTAATGTGGAGAAACACTGCAAAATAATTATCATCTATCTGGAATGATGAAGCTGTGAGCTGTGCTGGAACTTTACTGGTAATATTAAGTTATAAGAGGCTAAAGATAAGAATGAGTGTTATTTTCACTATTCCTAGAAGAATTTCTATTACTATAAATATGAACTGCTGAGCCAGCCTGGTTGCTGATACTATTTCAGCAATGAGTAAATTTAATGGATAATAGAGAAGATATGCAGGAATAAGAGTGATAATACTAGTAGTATTAATCTTCTCAATGAATAAAATGAGTGGGATGCTACTAGATCTAACCTTCAAGTTGTATCTTACTGATATTTATAGCCCTCTAAGTCTACTATTATTATCTATGATGACTATAACATATATGTACAAGTAGTAGATAATGAAAATGAGCTTAGGAATCTTATTGGTGATGAGATGATGGATAATGTGAATATTTAGATAATTTAGGACAATGAGAATCTGACATGTAAGTAGAGAATGAAATGGATTGTAGATGTGATAGCTAACTATATGAGATGTAGAAATAGACTTTATAGGCACTAAATATAATATGTAGTAGATGATGAGCATTGGATGCTTCAGATGACTACTTGTTTTAATAATGTTAGAATTAATTGAGGATGTTCAATATCAAAATAATGTATAATATCAAAATAACATATAATATCAAAATAGAGTAGATTACATATGTCAGTCTAGATAATAATGGATCTTTACTTTGAGTATGTTTTTCAATGCACTGATAGCCAATGATGGTAGTAGCAGCTAATAATAGCATTAATAGCTGATGACTTCAACCCTCTCTATGACCTCCTCTTTGATATCCTCCTTTTTGCCCACAATGGCATCTCAGCTGGTTTTAATTCAATCAAATTATAGAAATCAGGCATATTCCCTCATCTGATTAACTTGTAGAGATTATGTGGATTCCTTATCCTATTAATTGACTGATAGCTTGTAATGCTGGTAGGATTATCATTACATATATATATATATATTTATGTCTGGCCTGCCATTTAGTCACACACATGAATAAATGATAGTTAATGACTCCAAAACAGCTAGATGTCTAAATCAGCCAAAGAGACATCATCTACTAATTATAAAACATGTGTATAATATCTGGTTTGTCATATAATATAGTTATAAAACCTTAACAGACTGTAAGTTGAGGGGTCCATGCAGGGCATAATTTAATTAGTTATGTTAACCCAGGCAGGCTAGTTATTAGTGTCATGTGATATTAAACATTGGCAGATCAATATTAGTGAGTGTTAGTGCTATATGATATTAAATATTAGTAGACCAATGTTGGTGGTTGTTATCATCATATGATATTCAATGTTAGTAGTATAATATTTATAATTACTTATTGGTGGTTGCTAGCAGTTCATAGAATAATCAATGTTAGTAGTTGAATGTTGGTGTAGGTTATGCCAAGCCTGTAATAACTTGATGAGAAATGTAAGGAAAATACTTGTATTTTAGTATCCTTTTACTCACTATCTTTTAGTTATATAGTATGCTTTGATTTCTTTACCTCAACCTCCTCTTTTTATTCTATTCTCAATGACCTATATGTTCTGCCTCTTTACTGTATATATATCTTATATATTTATACTATTAGTATGTTTGTCTCTCCTCCTACTGAGTGTCTTCTGCTGTCTCCTAGGCCCTATCTGGGCTTTAGTTCTTCTATTTTCTTGCTACCTTTAGTGGTTGTTTAAGATTCTTTTGGCATCCCTTATTATAATGCCCTTAATGATGTCCTGGGTCCTAGGCTTCCTGATGATTTTATGGAGGCCCTGTGGTCTGGGTGAGTAGATGAGGCTACTTAATTAGCTGTGCCAGTACTGTCTATCTTCATTCTATCTGCTTGTAAGTGAGTGCTACTAGTACTTTCTATTGCTGTGTCAGTACTGTCAGTATGGCCTATCTCTATGACTCTATTAGCTGTGCTAGTACTGTCAGTATAGCCTGTCCCTTTCTTATCTGATGTATTTACTTGATTGAGGGCTAAATATGAGGTCTGTGATTACTGGATGTATAAGATGAACTATTATTTTAGCCATCTCATATATTATCTTTATTAGTTCTGATGTTCTCTGTGTGTCTGTATATTACACATCCCCTCTGTGGATTTCTCTTCTTGCCAGCTACTCTAGCTAAATCTAGACACACTGAATACTGGGCATATTGAGGACCAATGATATATTACTTGTGGCAGCTATTATAGGTATGATGCAGAATGGGTGCCTGATCAGATGAAAGTATAGAGCTTGAAGGAGTCTTAAATATAAAGTCTGAAAGAGGAAAAGATACTAACTCTATCATAAAGAAAGTAGAGGATGAAGAACCCTAGAGAGGTATAAGTATCTTTCTACTAAAATAAAAGAATGGTGTCAGAACCAGATTCATACAAAGTAATATCTAATAGGAAGAATAATTATTGCTAATACTTTACTAGATGGTCAATATGTTCATACAGTCATATATTTGATTTGAAATTTGAAAGCTTTTGTAAAGTGTCATGTTCCTCCCCTTTTGATTTAAGTACTTTTATGAAGTGCTATATCCCCTCCCTTTTAACTTGAGCTTTCACAAAGTGCTATCTCTCTTCCCTTTTGATTTAAGTGCTTTAACAAAGTGCTATGTCCCTCCTCTTTCAATTTGAGTACTTTTGTAAAGTGCTATATCCCCCCCCTTTCAACTTGAGCTTTCACAAAGTGCTGTGTCCCTCCCATTTCCATTTGAGTGCTTTTGTGAAGTGCTATGTTCCTCCCCTTTTGATTCAAAAGCTTTTACAAAGCTCTATATATAAAAGAGGTAAAAAGTTCTAAATATCTAGCTCTTTTCTATCTCTCCTCTATCTTTTTTTTCTCTTTTCTTAGGTATCTTTTCTCCTACTAAAGATCATCAATGTTCTCCTCCCTATATTATATTGACTATAACTATATTGAAATAAACCCTCAAACTATCTCCCCCTCTTCCTGAAAAGAAAATTCTGTCATCTCCCTCCTCTAATATCACATTCAATACAAAAAATGTATGTATAAAACTTTGACATCATGAAATAGAGAAGTAGTAAGACTGATATGATATATAGATTAACATATAGGTCACCTACTAATCAGCATTGAATACTGCCTGTTACTGGCTAGAAGCTGGCATGCTTCTATCATAACTCTTATTCTGATGCCCAGACACTACTAGCCTGGCCTGAGAGGAATGTAGTGTATATATGGAATGTGATTGAACCTGCTGACTTTATCCATTCTGAATACTTCTATATGAATGCACTATTAGTTCAATCCTGTGGATAATAATCTGATGTGTGATGAATTAATTTCCTCTATTATACCTGCTGAGTATGCTATTGATTATTTCCTGTCTGTGTTTAAGTTCCTAGTCATTTTAGAGGGTGTTGTGGAAACTGTCTATGGAATAATTACTACTAATGCACTATATGGGATATATACTGAAATAATATATTTCAAACTTCCCCTCTGGGCCCTCCCCTGCCTCCTGCTCTCTATACTAGTAACTAGCCTGGGTCTACACCTGACAACCCCATCATTATTGATTGAGTGGAGGGTTAGATGATCTCCTCCCTTAGGGGATAGGTTTGAAGGCTTTGAAATCTGAATGAACCTTACTTTGTCTCTTTTAATTGATTTAGTTGGCTTTATTTTTAGGTGCTTGATTTTAAGAGATAGATCTAGCTCTCTATCTAGGCTTTTTACTGTCTCTTTTCCTTCTACTTTATATGTATGGCTGGGTTGATTTTGAGTGCTAGTTTTTCATTTTTTTAAAGGATGGAATTAGTTAGTAGTCTTAGAATGTTACTTCTTTATTGCTTTGACTTTTCTTTTACCTATCTTTATGTCTTTATCCTTTATTCCTCTATTTGATTTATGTGACTGTGTTATTTGCCACTCTCTACATCAATGTTAGTGGAGATGTCCTCATTGACACTTGTGTTGACTGTGCTAATATTAGCTGATGTGTCCCTACTACTATCTCCATCAATATTAGTAGAGGTATCCTCTTGGCTACTTATGTTGGCTGTGTTAATATTAGTCAGTGTGTCCCTACCACTATCCCTGTTAATATTGATGGAGGTGTCTCCTTAGCTACTTATGTTGACTGTGCTAATATTAGCTGGTGTGTCCCTGCTACTATCCCTATCAATGTTGGTAGAGATATCCCTGTCACTACTACTTGTATTGGATTGTACTAATATTAGGTGGTGTGTTCCTGCCCCTATCTGCATCAATGGTGATGGCTCAGGTGTCTATATTGCTACTTATATTAGCTGTGCCAATATTAGCTCTATCATGATCTATTTCTTTAATATTACCTGCTATTTTATTTCATACTATTAGATGTATACACTCCTTTCCTGCTTCATTTGAGAGATTAATGCTTATCTTCTTGTCTGTGTGTGAGTAAATTTTAGCATCTTTTTTTGACTGCCTGGATTAGACTAATTGATGATGGGTCATGTCTAAGTATTCAAGCCTTTTTATTGATGGTAGAATAGATATGCTAAAATTTACTAGTATATAAATAAGGAGATAGTCTGCTGTACTATTACTATCTGATGTTATGACTCTTGTGCTAACTCTCAACCTCTACCCCTATTTATAGTGGTTTTCCCTGTCAGTGATGTTCAGAATGAACAAATGTGAATGTAAATGCAATAAATAAATGAACATATAAATAGATGATTAATTAATGGCCAGGCTGCTATTAATATGAATTACTTGGGAAGAGGATGACTCATGTACAGCTATGGAGCTCAGTCAGTGCTGATGTGAGATTAATTGCAAAGGAAGAGATTAATTATAGGTAAACTTCAGCTATCAGTGCTGATGGTGTAGAACTGTGAGATCTAATAGATTAGAATAAATTGTGATTGACATTATTCTTATTATTTTTCAGGAGAAAACATTGCTTTAGAAAAAGATTATACTAATTATGTCTATCTTTAGTGATTCTCCCCTTTCTATCACATTTCTGCTTCAGATGGCTGTATACTAACTGTTTTTATTATAATAGCACTGGTTTTGATTGATGTGTCTTGTTTTGATAAAATATCTGCTATATGCTGACTTGACTCTTATTAGTTAGTTACTGGTAGTTATTCTCTCACTTCTATCCTACTGCTTAAAAATTGCCTTATTTCATTCTTTTCTTACCTCTAATTATGTTGGATTCTACCTTACTGTCTGCTGAATTAGTGCACTTCTTATCTCTAAAGTCTTTCCTTTTTTTTTAAAGTTTTTGAAATCAACATCAAAAGAAGCTGTAAAGGTGAGGATTAGTTGACACATAGCTTGAGATGAATTCTACAAGTCAGTGGTTAGGGGTAGGTTGATCTGAATAGCATATGATTTTAATATTCAAATTTGAAGTCTGTACTAATAAGATGGTTTGAAATTAAGCCTGTAGCACAGCCTGGCAGAAATGGACTAAAGTGTAGGTAGAAGTCTATTATTGATAATTACTATAATAATGAGGATATAGGTGAGGATGATGGTTTGGAGGAAGTTGATAATAATATGAATGTAAAAGATGAGTCTTATCTTTTCTCAAATAAGTAAAGATGAATTGAGCTAAGCCTGATGAGTTATTCTCTTTATCATATTATACCTATTAATATTAATGCTGTTGTAGGATAGTTTCACCCATTAGTATTAATATAAGTCTGCTTATATTTTATGGTGTCAGTACTGAAATCAACTAATTATTTGAGTTAGAACCCTACACCACTACAAAGATCATCTCTTTTAACTGGGAGCTCTTTCTTGGGTTCTCATAATGATTGGATTTTCTTGGGCCCTACTAGTAGCTATTAAACTCTCCTTACCACATCTGATGTAATTAAAGATAATGTGACTGAGGAGGATAAAGAATGTCTTGTATGAGCTAAATCAGAGTGAAGACTAGATAGAAGTAAAATATAAGATAATAATCATATTCTTCTTGATGATGTTAGGGTCTTATGTGCTGGAAGGCTATACTCTGGCTATAAAATCTCATCATTACAGTGGACACCTTAGCCAGAAGAAAAGAAGCCCCTGGTGTTGAAATTAATAAAGAAGGTATGGAGGATATGATGTGAGAAGTTAATCAAGCAGTAAAATTAAATGGAAGATATAATTAATTCCAAAAACCAGCTAATAAAGCAGCCTAACTGTTGGGAGGCATGAATGGTAGTTCCTCTAAGCATATTACTTACATGCTAATACTCTAATGCTGATATAATACTAGCAGGTTTTTAAATATATTACTTCAATTTAACATCATCATACAATGATGATCAAAGTATACATTGATGATATATTTAATGATAGATACTCAAAGAAAGTAAATTTACAGAAGAAGATACAGATGGAGCTTCTAAAGGACTATCTTTATCTATACTTAGATGATGTTTGTGATGAGAATGGGGTAGGCTCTATTTTCCATTATTCTTAATCTCTATTAACTGACTTCATAGAACTTAAAATGTAGTACATGATGGCTTTCTAATAATATTCTTCAGGTATTTATGAAGCTTTTCTATGGTTAAGGCCAGTATAGCTTAGTAAGTAACTCACTCACATGAAAGTTCTTTGAGTACTCTAAATAGAAGCCTGCTGCCATCCTTCCTATCTTTATTATAGCTAATTTAGTGTACTTTGTGATCAGAAATCTTGAACAAATAATTGATCAGTCTGGGGATACAGGATCAAGATTTGATGGAGCTTTGATCTTTTGTAAGGATTAAACTTTGTAATTATATGAGATTGGATCTTTGTTGCTAATATTTGTAATTAGGAAAATTCAAGGATTTAACAGCCATGTGGGGGGAAATGTGTGAGAAGTAAAGAGATATACTGAGATGTATTATTTGAAAATGAGTTTGAAATCTTTCTGGATTTCAGAAGGGTGATGAGGAAACTGCAGTGAATGAGATTATTACTAATCTAAATGCTAATATAGTAGAAGATCTTGATTTGTCTAAGCTAATAGATAATGAATAGAAAGATGTAGAGTAATTAATATGCTTTTATAAGTTCCTCATACTTTCTCTTGTTTATTTGGGATCTAACTCTACTTCTGAGATAACAGTGTATTGATTCTTTTGCAGACTAGCTGTCTATAGCTTGGAGTCTGTCTTTATGATTACTAATACTCTGCTGGTAACCCCATTAATGCCTGTAATGAAAGGAGTATAGACTGCCATGGTTTTTTGATGTTTGATTATCTTTATTGTGTGGAACTATCTCTTACTGCAGTACATACTTATTGCTGAGAGGTCTCTTTACCTAATATTTCTCTCAGTAAGACTGTGATGTTATTTATTAATGGCTCCTCTGTAACTCTTATTCATACTCAATGCCTGTATTTTTAATTTCCTTGCTCCTTCTTTTATTTCTTTCCTTCATCACTGTAACTACCTGTTTCAAATAACATCTAGCACTATTTATTCAATGGTTGTTAATCTGTCTTGATTTTATTTTTTACTGTTTATAGATTCTGTACATTATAGATGAATAGTACTTTTACTGAATTGAATAATAATAATAATCAATATGATCAATATGTGATAGATGACAGTGTCAGTAAAGATAACATTATTAATAATAGAGTATAGAGTACTACTGATACTATTATCAATATTGATATGGATGGGGGCAGAGACACACTAGTTAATATTAGTATGGCTGATGTGAGTGACAACAGAAACACCTCTGATAATATTAATGTGAATGGGAGTAGAAACACACTGGCTAATATTAGTGCAATTAATATGAGTAGTGATAGGGATACCTCCAACAACATTGATGTGGATAGGGGTAAGGACACACTGGCTAATATTAATGTGATTAATATGAGTGGTGATGGTGACACACTAGCTAATATTAGTATGACTAATGTGAGTGGTGATGGGGACACCTCTGATAACATTGATGTAAATGAGAGTAGGGACACACTGGCCAACATTAGTGTGGCTAATGCAAGTGGTAATGAGGACACCTCCAACAATGTTAACATAGATGAGGGTAGGGACACACTCATTAATATTAGTGTAGTTAATATTGAGTGGTGAGAGGGACATCTCCACCAAAATTGATGTGAATGGTGGCAGGGACACACTGTGTAATATTAGTGTGTCTAATGCAAGTAGCAATGAAGATACCTCTATAAATCTTAGCACAGTTAATGCCATTGGTAGTAGTGACACCTCCATCAATATTGACATGGTTGGAAATATTTGCATTATTAACACTATTAGTGTGATTATTACACTATAAATACATATAAGAGACTAGCTGCATGTGGTAGCTCCTGCATGCTCTGAGTGGGACTATATGATAAATTACTGTGCCTGTCAAAACTGCACAAGTGTGCTTGTGCTGCCACATGCCCCACATGCAGCAAAAAGATTTTGCCAATGATCTTCTGGAATTCCCCCTTCAAGAGTAACTTAAACTTAGTCACTAAGTATAATATGAAGGTTTCTAGCATTGAGGCCCTTTTCATGCTTCTCTGAAATTGAGATAGGGATGGAGATAACATCATCTAGCAGTGGCAACACTGGGAGTACAAACTGTACTACATCTTTTTTCAATAGTCCCTCTCTAGTATTAAAGAGGTATTTGGGCAGGAGTAAGTACAGAAGTGGCAGAAAATCTTAAAGTACAGCTTCATCTATAGTCATTTAATTCTTCCTTATCTTAGTATCATTAGCTTCTGGGTATATAATAAGAAGGGGCAACTTCAGACTTGGGCCAGCACACACTATAATCTTATGAGATACTATCATGATCAGCAGTAAGAATATTTACTGTGCATTCAGCCAAATAAAATACTATAACTTTCTTTAGTTGGTTGGACCTGCAGTGATAACTCCCCTAATTTGAATTTGATACTACTCATAATTTCTATAGATTTAGATGTCTGGGTTTCTACTATAAAACTAGTAGATGCTACATATTACTCAGCTATCCCACTCTCTACTATTAGAGTAGAGTCAAGTGAGATTAGCTAGTACCTTCAGAAGGAGAATATTAGGAACCTGTGACACTATACTCTTCAAAATTTCTTGTAGAAAAGTGGAAAGTAGTCACTGAACTTAATATATAAAGACTTGAAATAGCTAAGTGAACACCTGGTCTTATATACTTGAGCTCAGATAGGCACACTGAAGTAGCAGATCAACAGTTTAAAACTACTGAATATTACTCAAAACTGGTAAAGGCAGAACCCCATATAAAGATAACTCATGTAAGAGCTAAAGTAGATGGAGAAACATCAAAGAAGAGTGCTCAATGAACATATAAAGCTTCATAAATTCCAGTCAGACATTTATGAAGTAAGGTGGAAAAATAATTAGGATAAACTTTACTCAGTTAAAAAATGACACCATGAAGTGGTTCAAATGTTGAGAAAGATATCCAAGTAAGTGACTCAAGAGATAGATGATATGGGGGTAATATAACATAAAATTTATTAATGATAGATAGAGGAGGTTAGTTGTATTAGAGAATAGCTAGCTACTAGTTAGTACTAAAATCTATATATAACTGAATCTCTATAATATCTACTATTAGATTTAAATCTATAAAGATGATAATTAGAAGACCACTTTCTACATCATAATATACTATAGGTATTTTAAGTATATAGTTCTATCTTTCAGACTTACTAATATACCTATCATCTTCTAAGTGTATAATATACATTAATAAAGTGTTAAGTAATCTACTTAATACCCACTACATAGTCTATCTGGATGACATTGTCATCTATTCTAATTTAATTAAGAAATATGAGGAGTATGTTAAGGTAATTATTAAATACCTATAGAAGTTCAACCTATTTATAAAAGCTAGTAAATGCAGCCTCTATATAAACTATATTAATTTCCTGGAATTTATTATATTTACTAATAGTATAAAAATGGAATTAAGTTATATAGCTTCTATTCCTAAATAGCTTGTACTAGAGATAATTTGTAAACTTTAGGTCTTTTTCAGCTTTATTAATTTCTATTGCTGTTTTATTAAAGGCTTTATAATAATCTCTGCCCTATTGATAGACCTTATAAAAAGGGAGGAGAATTAAAAAGAATAAAATAATATATTAATCTTTTTTAATTAAACTGCCCTTACAAGTTACAGCATTTATAAAATTAAAGAAAAGCTTTAAAAAGGAACTATTACTTACTCATTTTAACTTTAAATACTATCTTAAGGTTAGATCTAATATCTTTAGTATTATCATCATTACTATACTCTTATAGTTAAGGTTTAACAGCCTATAACATTCTATCACATTCTAGTCCTACAAGCTTACTAAAATAGAATACTGGTACTAAATATATGATAGTAAACTTCTTTTAATCATTAAATTATTTAAGTAATAATGATACTACCTATATAGTAGTAAATATCTAATTATTATATATTCTAACCATGTTAATCTATATAGCTTTATAATAACAACTCAGCTAAATAGATATTAAATATATTAAGTAAAACTACTTACTATATTTAATTGTATAATTAAGTACTATTTAGAGTTAAAGAATTCAACAGACATACTGAGCTATCACTCTAACTATATTAATAAAGTTAAACTACTTATTTTCCAATCTATACTATAAGAAAAGCTCTAGAACTAAACTCTTAAACTTTTAAATTCTCACTGTAAATCTACATAATTAAACTAAATAATTATAATAGTAATTAGAATATCAGATATATCATATATAATTAATCTAGACCCTAAATTAGATTTAAAAGCTCTAAGCTCTTAAAGAGTATATCCCTTATATTAATACCCTTATAGCCTATATAGCTTAGAATACTCCTATAGATGAGAATATTACTGCTAATATTATAGATGATAATATAGAGCCCCTAGTACTATAGCTCTTTATTAACCTTGTATTTAAATCTAAAATAGTTTACTTATATAAACTAGTAGAGCTACTAATTGATCTTCTACTTTACATTTAAATTTAGAATGCTGAGTATTTAAAAATTTTAAAGTAGAATTTATAATAGCTTTATAAGTTTAAAGATTAGATATTCACTCTAGTCTATTAACATAAATAGATTAATTGGATATGAAGGCTGCACTTATATCTCTAATAACTCTAGTACTATTAAAGATGAGATTCTCTGTACTAATAATAATAATCTAATGAGTAGTCATTTTAGGAGAAAAAGGATATATAAAGTAGTAGCTAGCAAATAATTTTAGTATAGTATAACCTGTTGGAGCCCTGATCATGAGGCCTGCAGTGTGTAGCTTGCTGTGAGAAGGCTGAAGACTTCTATATTATCTAGCTAGTAAGAGATCTATCTACTATGTGACCACATATTTGCACTAAGCCTGATTAGGAGATTGGAGGCAGCCTACACTTACAAATGTGTGGTGACATACTTAGTAGATAGCTGTATGCACTACTTAAATGTAAGACCTCAAGTTTTTCACATCATCAGGTTATGACCCTTATATTTCTTTAAAATGCCATATTTCAATGTGCTACATGACTGTTAAGCTTCCCAGGTGTGAGCCTGGTCAAAAGACACTGAATGTCAGCTAAAAATTAAGGGGATAGAGCTGCTAATAAGGAGGAATCTTGAGAGTAATTTTTGACAGAGAAAGACAAATAATGGGCAAGAGAAGTAGCATGTAGAGCACAATGAAAGGCTAAGTAAGAGGCTCAGTTATAGGTGCATCTATCACTGTTAGAAGACTTCAACTCATCTGAGCCTGAGAAAGAGCTGTTTATACCTTCAGACACAGCCAGGAAGATTCAGAGTAATTTAAATGTGATGGATATGAATAATTAATAATAATAGAGTGGCTCAGAAGATTGTGATTACAGCTGTGATATTACTCCACAGGCAGATAATAGAGAGACCATTATAGATAGAGAGACTGTTGTGGATAGAGAGTTCATCACTAAGAACTATAAGAAGCTTGCAGATAGCAGTTTACCCTCTAATGCTATACTTTCTCTTATTAAAGATATACTAAAAGACTATTAGAAGGCACATATTCAGGCTAGAAACAACTCTATTATCTCAATTTGTTAAATATTCTTTGTCATCTAAACTTCTCACATCAATTCATATAAGAGTTTCTATTGAGACTACAAAGATGTCAGCATTAAAATTGCTGAGAATAAAAGCTTGCTGGAGACTCAAACTATGCAATCTAAAGAAATGTATTTGAAATAAAGATAATCTTAATTTAGAGTAGTAATATCATCTCAAAATAAAATTGAATGAGAATGATATCTGCATCTGGAGGATAATATAGCATTTAATTCTAAAAATCCCAGTCTGAATCCCTACACATTAGTGAGGGAAATCAGGCTAGTACTCAGAGTTTTATGCCTTAGAGGCAAAACTACCTTAATGGATTGATACAATACATGCCTAACTACCTCTCATGAAGATGCTGGAAAGTAAGAGAGTGAGGAGAGTAGCTATGAGAAGAGGAGATATATGATTGATAGAGCTAGAAGAGGTGGAGAATCTTGAAAAGAAAGTTAATGAGCTAAACATAAAGTTAATTTGTATCTCTCTTGTCCATTTTTTTTACTAGAATTAGTGTGATTTCATTAGCATATATTATATAGGATTATGTTTTCATAGTTAATTCAAAAAAGAGATAATAATAAAAGATAGTGATGTACATTGCAGGGTTATCAATAAAGAGCTATAATTTACTTTACTTTCAGTAGCTAGAGACCTCCTCTAGTAAATAAAAGAGCTTCTTTTGATATCATGCTGATTGGGCTAAAACAAAACAGATGAGAAGATAATCTATATGGAGTTAGCTATAAGAAGGCTGAAGACTCTTGTCTTACCTAACTAGACTATTATATTTATATATCTAGATATAGAGTGTGTAATAGAAAATGTAATTATATAATAGCCACTACAGTAGAATAAATTACAGTCTATAAGTAACTTAGTTAGGCACTAATGATCTCCCATTTCTAAATTACTATATTAATGAAATCTTTAGTAGCTTGCTCTGCAACTAGTCTATCATCCTGCTTACTCCTCTGAGCCTGTGGCTTAGGTGTTGGTTCCAGTGTTAAAGGACTAATATCATGTGTTTGACCACTTTGATGGCTAGATTTAGTGGTTTTCTTCATTTATTTGATATCTTCAGAGTGAAAAATATCTATATCAGCAGACAGCAGCATCTCCTTCCACTTGCAGATCTCAGAGATTACTAGTTTAATTATTGATATTTACATCACCTTATTTGTGTTGTAAGTGTGGGATTTAATTTAAAGCTCTCATTTGATTCTCAATCTCATTTGGAATCTTCTAGGCCTCTATTTCTACTCAGGTGAGCTAGCCTCTGATGAGAGCTCTAAGGGTAAATATCTATATATCCATAAATATCTGGCTTTTTTGATTATATGAGTGCCTGTATGTTCTAGTAAGGCCTGAATGCATGCCTATTTCATTGTCAACTTATATTTTAATGTCTATCAAACTAACAGTTATTTCTAGTTTTATAATACTTGAATGATATTTCCATCCATTGACTTCATCATTCATCTGATGTATGATAATGCCTAGCCCATCTCTACTATCATCTACATAGACTATTATTTCATTTTTGATTTATTCTCAGCAGGCTTGGAGTTCTACCTTTAATAGGGGCATTTTGGTTTCTCATACTCATAATGATTCTACTGGCAGCTGATTTTTTGATTATCCTTAATTTGTAATTCTACCACTAAGTATAGTAAGAAAAAAAAAGCAGTGATGGAAAACAGCATGAAGAGACTGTTATATAGAGTTTTATGGTAGAAATAGATATAGAGATATTCAGTGTAAAAAGAAAACCCAAAAAGAAAAAGATGCCTGTGATTTAATATTATAAAACCCATCTCTGATGACCAAATTATAGAGAAAAGAGGAAAGAAAAATAAGAAAGAGAAACAAAATAAAAAGAGACTATATAATTTAATATTACAAACCTCATCTCTAACAACTAACTCCAAAGAAGTAAAAGAAAAGAGGAAAGAAAAGACACTGGTGACATTGACAGCTCTAGTAGAAAGATAAGAGATTTTGCAGGAGTAAAGAGTAAACTATCAGATTAGAAGTATATAACTTAATAATACCTTTTAACATGATGTAGGATATTTTTATGCTCTACACCACAGCATTTTACTGTCTTCTGTAATAACTTTATTTGTAAATCATTAAGAAAATAACTCATTACTGGCTGGAAATATGAGTTGTGTACTGCATCTACAGATTATTTCAGAAATCATTGCTAACTGTCTAGCACAGAAGTAATGATTTCTATTGTATCCTTATTATGAAGAAAATACAAGATGATTTTAATATATTAACTGAAATTATTCAGTACTTCCAGTTGAGTTTGATATAAGCTTGGGAGTTGTATAGCAACACTTTGAGCTATAATCTCTAGACCCTAAAGAGATTTAAAGTTTATCTCAATTAAGAAACCAGATTGGGTTATGAACATTGCATGTAACTACTCTAAAGGGATATATATAACTTGGCTGGAATCAATACAAGCAATATATTTACCTGTAAGTTTGCTTGAGATCTTAGTGAGACAGCTAGAATTACCTAAAGATGATATGAATACTTTGAGGTTTTCATCTGTTGGTGAATATAAAAGCCATATATACTTAGAGTAGCTAATAGATTGAGACAAACCATGTTAATTCTAGTCTGTTTGAAATTAGCTACTGAGAAATAATGAAGAGTTTACACAAATTAATATGAATATCAACAGAGCTTCCTGCAGGTGCAAAGTTAGTTAATAAATCAATATTATTATCTTTCACAATCTAAAGATGGTTTCTCAGTGCCTGAGATAGTTATAGGCAGTAAAATTAGGCTGGAAGAGGGATATTTATTAAAGATGATTTTAATGAGAAATCAGAGTCATAAAGAGATATATCAGCCTGATAGAAGGTATTACTGATAGTGTTCTTTTTATTCTTACTCTTAACATATTTATCATCATGTAAGACATGTTTAAGGGATAATTTCTATGCAGTAAAATACACAGCATTGAATATCTCTTGTGAGGAGAATTGTTTATCTCAGACTTCAGATGAAGAGAGTAAAGCTGGTCTTTCCCAGAAGAATTCTAACTTATTAGAAATAAGTAGTATAAGATTGTTAAGTATGTATTTGGGAAACTTTCATTCCTTCTGAAGGCTAGATATCTTTTTAATAAGAGTAGGCAGCTTTAATGAGTGTGGATTATTATCTGCAGTTCAAGTTGTATTAGTTAATATAGAAAGAATAGCTAAAAGAGAAAAGTTTGATAGTTATCTTGTATTTAATTAGGTACTCTAGATATTAGTATACTTATTTTATATTAGTAAAATTTAATATATTTCTCATACTTTAACTTCTAAACTTATCTCTTACTCTAAATGTATCATAGAGGCTATTGCTTCATTAGTGGGCTCATCAGCAAAAAATATGATGGAGATGGTGAGGAGATGATGAAGAAGATAGTAAGATAACAGTAAAGATAATAGTAAAGATAGTTATAAAGGTAGCAGAAGGTGGTAGTGAAGATGATAGTAAAGAAGATAGTAAGGAGATAATGAGATGATAGTGAAGGTGAGTAAAGAACATAATAAAGAGAGAAAAACATAAAGAATATAGTAAAGGGGAAAATAAAGGACCTCAAACTCATAATATCTCATTAATTCCACTAGATGAGATGAAAGAGCCATTCTGATATAATACTATATAGAGATAAGATCTTCATCATATATTATATTCTTGAGGTTTCTAGTACTTTTCATAAGAGTAGCATATATATTCAACAATAGCTTAATACTAATATTATAGTGGGAGGGAAGATAATATTCCTGCCAGAGAAGATTTAGAGCAATTTAAAGTTAAGAATAAAGACATTTAAAATCTCTGCTAGAATTAGTACCAGCTACAGCTTTCCATGGGGCTTATAGTTCTATGGTTTTGCTAGTTAGCATGGCATGTATTTTTAAACATACTCTCTTAGTCACTATAGATATTAGGGCAGAAGAGACTCCCCTTTAGAAGATTCTCAATCCTCTCAAAACCCCTATATCCCACATTGTTGTAGCATAGCTGAAAGATATTCTTGCATAAAGCACTAGAAATGCAGAGCCATTGCTTGCCTTTTTACATGAGATACAAAAGGTTATCTTTCTTGAGGTGAAAGTCATTATATTACTAAGAGTTATATAAGAGTATTAACATAATGTAATTGAAGTTCATAAGGAGCTGATTTATTAGATTATTCCAGTAAACTCCCTGTGAAGAGCTATACTCTTATACTCTATATTTATAGCTCATTAAACTTCACCTAATTTCTAACTGTCTAATCAGATATCTTCAACCAGGCCTTCACATGAATATTTATTTACTCTAACCTCACATAAATCTCTTCTCTTATATTGCATGATCTCATAATCTCTTTTTCCTTTTTTCTTTCTTTCTCTAATGATTATAATCTTAATTCTAGTGTATAGCTTGTATAATTCACTTATCAGAGTACATTCATTACATTTCTAGGTAGAATAGGTATCATATATATATCATATATATATGTTCTTAGTTGGGTTGGCAGAATGCTATCTGTTGGAGGATGAAAATCTTGATGAATTAAATCTAACTATATAATAAGAGAGTAGTGTAAAATCTAGATATATGATTATGATGCCTGACACCCCCACTTACTACAAGAAACAAGCAACTATTTACATATAAAATTGAGTGTACAGACTTACTTGATTCAAATTCAACCTGAAAATCATAAAATAATTATTCCTCCTTTGGAAATCAACTAATAAAAATGAAGCATTCATTGGCATGTAATATTCAATTTAACCTCTTATTTTTATATAAGGAGAGGTCTGTAAATCATTCAGGAGGCTGCAGGCAGTTTATAGATCTACAGGCTATTAATTGTTGAATAGATTCTGAGGAGGAAAAGGGGAGATTCATTCAATTAGCATTAAAATCATTTATTTAATTAGCATTTAAAAAACCATTTATTTATATATATATTTAAGGCATATAAAAGATGTTCAATCTCTGCAGCTCTAGGTGTAGGTCCTCCAAAATTCTCCATATAGAAGAAAAATCAATAAATACTAATATATTCTGCAGGAGGTCTAAATCCTCATCTATATAGTAAGTAATTTATACCTGTATCTAGAGATATCTATTACACTTTAGAGGCTATAGATAATTCATACTCTAACTACTGAGAAGCCCTGTAAATAAAGAGCTATATAGCTTAAAGAGCTCTCACTGAAACTCAGTCAGATAAGAAGCAGTTATAATAAGGTAGCTATTATGATACATTAGAGGGTTAATTTCCATATAGATGAAGATGTAACAGAAGGAGGGAGTCATTATTAATACTAATTAGAAGGCTATAATAAACCTTAAAAGTGATGGTCACATTTGATGTACCTAGTGAATAATAGGAGAGAGACTATAGTTGACCTCAGAGGCAGCCATATAGAGTAGCTGGCTAGGGGTAGAGGAGTGATCACATTTGATGCACTCATTAAATAGTAGGGAGGCTATAATCAGCCTTGGGGGGGTAGTCAAATATAATTACCCCTATTAAACAGTGGGAGAGTGTAGTAGCTCCCATTGAATAGTAGTAGAGGCTATGGTAGATCTTATTGAATGATGATAGAGGCTGTATTTAACCTTATTAATAGGGATAAATTTATATTTGATGTACTTATTAAATGATAGCTGTCAGAGTAGTCATCAGATAGTAAGAATTGAGATTCATCAAGAAAAATTTAAATCTCATCTGATTTTAATAGTTTTTTTTACAGAATGTTTCTCCTAGTAGTCATTGTAATAATCTTAACATTTTTGAAGCAATTCAGAGGTCTTAGTTGCAAAAAAACTAGGATATAACCTATTAGAGGATGAAAAGCTTAATGGATTGAATCTAGCTACATGGCAAGAAAGTAGTGTAAAATCTGAGTATATAATCATAATGCCTAATACTATCTTAATGATAAGTATTTTAATGTCCTTTTACTCACTATCTTTCAATCACATATTTTTAGTTTTTCTATTTTAACCTTCTCTTTTCATTCTATCCTCAACATCCTACATGTTCTGTCTCTTTACTATATATATATTTTATATTTATACTGTTAATATGTTTATTCTCTTTTCTACTAAGTACTTTTCTTTACTCTCTAGGCTCTATCTGGTCTTTAATCCTTCCATTTTCTTACTATCTTTAGTAATTATTTAGGATTCTTTTAGTATCTCTTATTATAATACTCTTAATGACATCCTAGGTCCTAGGCTTCCTATCAGTTTTATAAAAACTCTATTATCTGACTGAATGAATAAGATTACTTAATTAATTATATTAGTACTATCTATCTTTATTTTACCTACTACTAAATTAATTCTATAGGTACTATTTATTACTATATTAGTACTACTAGTACAATCTGTCTCTATAACTCTATTAATTATATTAATATTATCAGTATGATCTATCCCTTTCTCACCTACTACATCTACTGGGTTGATCTCTAAGTATGAGGTCTAATCCTATTTTTCAGAGAATTAGATCTGGAATCAGAATTGGGTTTAAAAATTGTGCACTCTAATTTACTAGAGCAGGAATTATTCAAGGTAGATTTAGCAGGTAGAACATCAAAATTAACCTTATTCTCATTTTAAGGTTTAACTTAATTTTACCTACTAATTTGACTTAATTCTGATTTCAGAATCAGGTTAATGATGCTGTGGATGAAGCTAGATTATATTTATCCTCACTACATAATTTCTTCTCTCACTGTGATATACTTTGCTTTGTCATTCTGTTTCCTTCTTCAATGGTTGGTGAAGTTGAAGTTGTGCTTATCCTCATATATAATTAGATTACTCACTGTAATGTACTCTATTTTATCATTCTTTCTCTTAGTATTATTAAGATAGATATTACACTTCTTCTCCACTACAACATTATTACTTTCTGTAATGTAATTTCTTAAGGTTCTGTTGGCATTCTTCCTCTTCCCATTGCATGATGAAGCTGCTGTTGAGTTTATCTCTAAGTATAATTTAATTTATTACTATAATATATCTCATATTGTCATTCTTTCTCTTCTTATTATATTGTGAAGCTGACTTTAAGTCTATCTCTAAGTATAGCTTAATTTATTACTATAATGTATTTTAAGTTCCCTTCCTTTCTCTTCCCATTATATTATGAAGCTGGCATTATATCTATCTCATATTATAATCTAGTTATTCACTGTAATGTACTTTACTCTATCATTCTTCCTCATAATAAAGCTAGCCTTATACTTATTTCTCATCACAACATTATCTCTTTCTGCAATGTAATCTCCTGTTGCTACTCTTCCTCTTCATAACACTTTAATAAAGCTGATATTATATCTATTCTCAAGTATAATCTGATTTATTACTACAATGCACTTTACCAAGTGTTTATTATACATTACAGTCTGATGATAACTCTCTATAATATATATTACTCTTTCCTTCTTCCTCTCAGTACAGCTAGTATTCTAATCTAGTTAATTATTATAATACATCTAGTTGTACTATTTCTTCTCTTTTCATTACTTTATGAAGTTACTATCTTCACTATCCTCTAGTAAAATTAGATGGATCACTATAATGTATCTTATTATATCACCTCTTTCTCTTTTCAATATATGAAGCTGGGTTTAAGATCTAATTAATTCTGAATACACTCTCTTGCCTCTGATAATAGTCTTGCTTTCTCATAAAGCTGCTGTTATGCCTATCTCACACCACTCAAGTCTATATAGAAATAAGATATTTCAGCTATTTCCTTATAGTTCTCTTTCATCTCATTATCTACCTCTTATCAGCTTTCACAGTAGACTACCTACTGTGCTTTCCTTATTTATTTAAACTTTAATATTAGATCATCTACCTGTTGTGTCTTTCAGCACAACAGTGCCTTATAATCTCACTTTTTTCATTACTCTATAGTATTATTAAATAATTTACTTTTATCTTCATTCTATTCTCTTTTCATTCATATCATCTATTATCTATCTTCCTTCTAATATTATTATCTTATCTATTATCTCTCCATTCTATCCTCTCTTTCTTTCTGACCTCATTCTTTTTTCTAGGGACCATGTTTTCTCTCTTGCACCTGTTGTGTTGACTCATCACTGTATGCATTACATATAGATTAATTATATCTTTATTTTTCTCTCTTCTAATGATTTCTTCTACTACTATCTTTCTTCTCTGATCAATTCATTTAGTAATTAATTAGATATATACTCTCATTAGCTCATTAGATCTTTACTTTTAACATCTAGCTCAGTCATTATCATTATAACTTTCACTTTACTCTTCTCTACAATCTAATCTCAGTGATGATTAACATTGTCAGGCTACTATCATTCTTTTACTTACTAGATAGGGTTCACTACTACTATCTACCTTCTTTATCTAATGTATAGCTTTTTAAAGACAGAAGACTCTTCTTTCATTACTTTCTGATACATTCTATCAATTTACCTCTATAATCTTCTCTCTTAATGACAACACCCTTTCATCTTTATCTCTCTTTGATAATATCTGGAGAATTAATCCTATTTACATGCATTAACTTTCTGTCAGTTAATGTATTAGTAAGAGAGCCTCATAGCTTATCTCTAGCAGTATATATCTCTTTATTTTGAGCTACCTGATTTCATTATCATTAATGTTCAATTCTCACCAAATTAGAGACTAATAGCTTATTTTACTATTATAACTTTAGAATTTTCAATGTCTTTTATTATCAGTAATCATCAAACTCTAACATCAGCTCAATTTATATATAACTCTTATGATCTACTATAGTATATATTTTCTAAATGCTTTCTACTCATTCTGCAACATCTCTCTATCTTTAAACTCTACAAACTATAACTAGTCAGCTATAAATAGAATGAATATATTAAATCATACATCCCCCTTTTTGGCTTGCATTATCACTTGCTAGACTTTTAAACCTAACTTTCCCCTTATGATACTAATCTTCAAGCTAAATAATTTTGCAATTTTAGTATATTATTTCCTCTAACTCTCTGTATGTACTTATTAAAAATATAAAATACTCAGCCAACACATTATATAAATATACTATTAGTAGACCAACTGAAATCACTTTTATTAGCTCACTTAACTCCTTTGCCACTACAGGCCAATATATTGTTAGGACTGATAATAATATCCATCCTCTCCCTATCAATTATAATTCTTTAAATATACACTGATAAATTCTCACTAGTAAGATAATTAGTGATTTAATATTTCTTTAAGTCTCTTGTCCTCTTAATTCATCTCACTGTCTTCTTGTCAACTCTTCTGATATAATGTATGTTTTTGATAGGTCCAGATCCACTCTCAAATATACTCTATTTAATATTTTCTTTTATCTAGCTATATTTATATATTATTACTAATTTGAATTTTAGTAATCTTATTACCATCTGATCCCTCTCTGAAGCAAAGCAATTATCATGGGTAACATTAAATATCTCCTATTTAATAGAATAGAATAAGCTATATCTATTATCTATAAATCTCTCTAAGCTTTATACTTATAATATCAATTCTGGCCAGTACATCTACATCACACCCACAATCTCAGAATAGGCTAGTCATCTTAGTGGTTAGTGCTACTGCAATGCTATTGAAGTCATTCTTTCCAATGGATTTAAATGCCTGATATATTTTAATGCCCCTAAAGTCATCTTTATTATGCATAATCCTCTCACACCTCTGCATATTAAAGTTATTGACACTTTAAGTGGAGAAATCTTACAGAAATTTATATAGTTATAATTTATTTTCTTTTATGTTCAATCTGCACCAAATGGATCATTTCTATATATTAGTCAACTAAATATTAAGTTTTTAATAGTAATCAAAACATTTCTCCCTCAGAGTAATGATATCTTTATGAAACTATAAACTCATATTATTTATATATATTATCTTAATGTATATCATTACTTTATTCTCTCATATCTTAACCTTATTATTATCTATAGACTCAGTCTTCTATTCTTTATAGCCTTTCAGAAGTGTTCCAGCCATTCCCAACATCAACATGCTAAAAATAGTGTAGGAACTACTATTAATTGACTTTTTTATCTTAAATCTCTACAGAATCTAATCAGTATAATATCTCTCATAATACCTCTAATAATTATAAAACTTTATAACTAATAGGTGCTTTATATGGTACTTCAACCCTCTCATTTCCTCTAAGAAGTAATATGTATTTTTTATTTCTAGAGGTATATCTCTTACTCTCATATTAGTATCTCTTTTTTATTTAGTTATATTCCCCTTTTTATATCCTCATCTAACTTACTTTTATATAGTTATTGATTTACAACTTCTAGACAGTCTACTTTTCTTATGTCCTGATGAATTACTACTCTATTTCTACATTATCATACTAGTCTCTTCAGCTATTATCATATTATTTTATTCATCTTTGTATTTATTTCTGCATGCTTTTATCTGCCAGATAAGTTTATATTTAATATTTTATTAACCTACATTCTCATTTATTTATATACTTTTCTTAGATTTTCCTATATTATTCTATCTCCATATTTTATTATTACATCATTATTTGCAGGAAAAACATCCCCTTCTAATCTTATTCTACTGTTTTAATTCATGGCTATCACAATCTCAACTCCTAAAGTTAGTATTACTAGATAGTTATTTACTTTTTTCTTCTTCTTGTTCCTTTCACATCTTCTTTCTCTTATATTAGGTCTCACTGATTAATATACATTCTGCAGTTAGTATCTTTAGCTTGTCTTCTTTCCTTAATCCCAATCTCCTTTAATCTATCATTCTAATATAATAGTTATTATACTAATTACTTTAAGTTCTAGTTATCATTTCATTTTATCTTCCTCTTCTTCTCTATATCTGACTGCTATCATATCTATCTGTAGTATACCTCTATTAGATCTACCTCCCTAACTCCTCCAGTCAACCACACAATATAATTTATGTATTGAATTTATAGCTTCATATTATTATTTCCCACACACAACATTCTTTTTAGTAGCAGGCTACTATGCTATCTGGGTAGCTCTAGATGAAGTTTACTGGAGAATTCTTAATAGGGACTCTTATAGTTAATCATATAAACTTAATATCTCAATCTACTATCTCTCTACCTATACTGTTAAGATTAATTCTACTAGTATACTATACATCATTTCTGCTGACTCTGAGCCTCAGTATGTTTTATTTACCACATTGTAGTTCTTTTTGCTATTCCTATTACTAGCTAATTATTAGAACTACCCTAATATTCATATTTAATTCCTGAATGAAGTAGAATTATAGTCTCTATTTACTAGAGATTATCTATACTTTATTAGTAATAAAAAACTCTATATCTGCTGCAATTAATTCCCCATGATGTTAGCCTATAATCTCATATCTAATATTTAAATATATAGATAAATAGCTACTAATAATGAGGTTTCTACCTTCCATCTTTCTAATGCCTGCATTTCAATTGAGATTATCCTCTTCAATCATTTAGAGTGCCTGATTTATTCACATACTTATAGCTTATTAAACTTAGATAATGCTTATTTTCACTATGGATGCCTTAAGATCATCAACACATTTAATGATAAAATTATTGATGAAATCTCTCATGTCTGATCTGAGAATAGGTACTTAAAATCTACTTTTAAGAGTAGATTTACAGTCATTTCTCACCCTCATCAATATAAAGACATGGTGTTAATTGAGATGTTTTCACTCTATTTTAGTAGCCATTTTATCAACTATTAAAGAGATGCTATTATTTTATGCTATTTTGTATAGCTAATAAGTCTCTTTATCTTCTTAATCTCTCTCTTTCTGAATCTCTCCACTGACTCCCCTGATATCATTCTAATTAATCTAATTAGTTATAATCTACAACACATAGAATACTTTGAAGCTCTATCAACTATAACTATCAATTAATACTATTTTCTAGCCTTCTTATAATCTATTAGAGGTTTATTATTCCCAATCTACCATCTTCTTAACATTCAAGTTTTCAATGATGAAACAGTCAGGATCATAGCTGATATCTCAACCTCACATAGCTCTTATACTGTGTTGTTCTAATTTTAAATATGCTTTCTTCTCTGCTTTCCAACACTCTAATACACTAATTATTTAGTGTTTATTTTTAAAACATTCTTTATTCTCATAAATCTATCCACTATTATCTCATTGATTTTCCTTTTGCCTGTAACAAAACTAAACATATTATGATACTATAGATTAAAAAAACCTTAGTTTATATATAGTCTCTTTTCATGCTTGCTGCTCTCTTCTGCTGTTTTTACTACTAAAAATAGTAAGAAATAAAATTCTTTAACTTAGTCAGGTCTTATATTATATTACTCACTATATCTAACTTAATCTTAATATGACCTAACATTATTATGATTTTACTATATTTACTATCTTTTCTCATCTTTAACTACTCAGCTATAAGTTTCTTTCTTTATAGTTATTTCTCCACTGAATCTACATCATACTTTTACTTACACTTTTAATTTTTTTCTCTCTCTTTATTTATTACCCCTCTCTCTTGAACTACTTATAAAAAATACCATTATTTAGTCCTTCATCTAGTGATATCCAGCAATTAGAACCTCCTATTAAGTATGCCAATCTACTTGATTATCTTCCTTCTGAGTATGTATTTAAAATTCTTAATGATTTTGAACCCTTCAATGTCTACTGCCTTAGCTGGGTTAGTATGTCCTGGAATTGCTTTACTATATTATAGACTGGGAAGTATGACTAATTTTATTATTAGTCTGAATATACTAACTAGTTTACATCTCTAAATATATCAGCCAAGAGATTATGATATCTGCATCTAGATATACACTAATATTTCATTTTTTCCTTGCAAGATTGATATAATTCTTAACTAACATATTTTATTATTTCTTTCACAGTACAGTTATTAAGAAGTAATTATTTCTCAATAATATCAGCTTTAAACTATCTATAGGTAGGAGTTATCTAGTCTGAATTGAAGATTACAAGATCTACTACTAATATACTTATTATGATATTCTGAGCCTACACTATGAGATTATTTGCCCTTTTAATATTATCCTCTTTCTCACTACAGTACATATTAATGATGCAGGTCTTTTGTATGTCTCTGATTACTAAAGATTTATTAAATATCCTCTCAATCTATATATTATCTTAATAACTAGCTAATCATCAGTTTTTCTTTTCTCTTTCAGACTTAGCATCATCCTCATTATCTACCTTTAAACCAGACAGAATTGATCTTATCCAGCCCCATGGAACACTTCATATTTAATTGAGAAGAATAAGATGTATATAGTAAATTTTGATAGCTTTAATATATTTATATATGATCTTAAATCTGAACATCCTATCTATTAATAAAATAACACTCTAACTATTATCTACTTTACTTTAGCTAATCACACCTTTATCAAGTACATTCTGCTTAATGACAGTAAATATCTAATATATATTAATTCAGGGCTTCTCTTTTCAGCTGATAGTACTAACTCAGTCTGTAGGATTACTGTGCTTGATACTTTAAATAGAAACATTATTTAGTAATTTTCTGATAATTTATAATATAATGTGTATATTTACTCTCTACCTAGTAATGGATTTATACTCATTAGTTCACTACATTCTCAATGTCATATTATAGTGCTTATCAAGTTCTTACCCCAGAATGATGGAACTTTTATGTAAGAAGAGATTAATGTTATTTTTCTGTCTGATTTTTCATATTATTTACTTATTATTGAGCTATTAATATCTATTTCTACTATCTTACTCATCATGCATGACACAGTCTTCTTCTTAACCCTTCAGAATTTAATTGATAAAGCTGAATACAAAGCTCTCAGATAATCTACCTTCCTAAAGATTAAATAATTCTTTAAGACTATCTCTCTCTTTCCTATAATTAAACTATAAGACTCTAGTTAGTTCTTTGACTGTCTTGATGTTTAACTCATTGAATATAAGAAAATTTTAGTGTAAACTTAATATTTTAGTTAATTTTACTCATCTGTACTCTTCTGATTCTAGAGTACTTTTTTCTGCAATTTATAGATCTATTTTTTTTTATTCTATAAATAATGCTTTTCTTTTCTTACTTTTCTTTCCTTACTTATCTTTTCCTCCTAAAGCTTTTATTAAATACTATTAGAAATTGATATTAATAACAGCCTATCTGTTCAGCTCTCCTCTAGTAGTATTTATATTAATTCCACTGTTAACATAAATTATTCACTTAGTATTTATAATGAAAGTTATTTTTTTTCTCTTTTTCTTTTCTATTTAATGGATCTCATTAACCTTCTCTTATTACTCCCTCTTCTTTTATTCTAGACTCTAATGTACTAATTGTTTAGTGTTCATCTTTTAACTCTTTATTCTTAATTCTTTTTTTATTTATTAATACTAAAGTTATCTCATCTCTTAATTGCCATTTAACATCACACATGATCAGTAAATCATTGATTTTATTATTATATTATTAAAGTAATATAATAATAAACAGTCTAAATGTTGTCTCTTCTCATCTATCTGGCTTCATTTTTCCTCTTCTCTTATTTACTTTGCATTAAATACCCTAAGAACTAGCATCTCCCCTCACAGCTAATTCTATTTAATATAAATAAAATGGCCATGCCTTCAAGCTAATTTAAAATCCTTACAAACTCTAAAGACTTATTTATTTAACTTAATATTAATTACCTCAATCTAATTCTATAGTATTTTGAACCTTACTCTCTTGGCTGCATCAAGCTGATGAGTAGACTATGAAATGAATTCATCTCCTTATAGATTAAAAAGTATAGTTAGCTATATAAATAATCTGAGTTGTAAGAAACATTTTTACCTCTTAATCTTACTCTTAAGATTTAATATTATAGTGCAATTAGTATGCTATCTATTCATTCTTTTCTTTATAATTATAATTAACTTCTATCTTTATAGCTCAGATATATTATAAATTTCTCTCTACTCAATTAATTATCTTCCACTTATATGACCATCTCAGCAACCTTATAATAGCTAGTAAATATAAAGCTTAAGTTGCTAACCCTATTTTTTGGAGAATTAGGTCTGGAATCAGAATTAGGTTCAGGAATTATGCACTTTAATTTGCCAGAGCAGGGATTATCCAAGGTGGGCTTGGCAGGCAGAACATCAAAACTAACCCCATTCCCATTCCAAGGTCCAACTCAATTCTGCCCAGGATTTAACCCAATTCCTCCACCAGAATCAGGTTGGTGATGCTGTGAGTGAAGCTGGGTTATGCCTATTCCCACCACATAATCTATTCTCTCACTGTAATGCACTTTGCTTTGTCATCCTGTTTAAAGCTGCCACTGGGATGGGATTTCCCATGGGATTTCCCATCCCATGGTATCATGGGATGGGATGGGAAAAAATAGTTCATCTCATGGGATTTTATCTGTGGGATGGGACAAACCA